>JAOVVI020012386.1:0-12266 GCA_028571085.2 Nepenthes alata | reverse complement strand
AATAGCCTATCGAGAAGATCCAGCAGCCACGAGCGATAGGGCTTAGACATGGCTGGAGGGCTGGCTGAGTCATGGAGTGTGGAAAGAAAGCCCAGAATGGCGTAATGCATGCTACTCCCGTGATGACCAAAGGCCCCCTACCAAAGAAGAAGCCTCATGCAGTGCCAATAGATACTCCACCAACCTAAGAAGGTCATCGTTTATGAGGGAGATCCGATTGTAGCCACTCCCTAATAGGATTAAGATGCCGAATCTGGAGCCTTGTGACAGAAGATCTGATCCAATGGATCATCTGGGTTACTTTCACACTCTGCCGACTTCCAAGGCCTCAATAACGCCAAGCACATAAAAAAAATAGGAGGTTGGCATACCATCATGGATGGTAAATTACACCGACAAGGATACTTAGTCTCTTACATGCGGTGTCTCACGTTAGAAGAAGCTGACTGTGCACTGAATGAGGTGCATCTCGATATCTAGGGATCACATATCAACGGCAAGAACCCAACATTTAAAATCATGTAGCAAAGCAACTACTGACCAACAATAAAGAAGGATGCTGCATAATTCGTAAAGAAGTGCAAGAACTTCCGAGTCCACAACAACATTCCACATCCACTGCGCATAGAGCTGCGGATCTTACAACTATCATGGTCGTTCGTACAATGGGGGATCGACATCTTAGGCCAAATGCTTGTCGCATCCGGGCAGAGAAAATTCATCATCGTCGATATCAACTATTTCATGAAATGGCTAGAGGCCATCCCACTGGCAGTGACTACTGAGCAGATTGCCACGAAATTTGTTCAGTAAAGCATCAAATGTAGATTTGGGATTCCCGAGATCATAGTCACTGACAACATAACACAATTCATCGATAAATGCTTCACCAAGTACTACACGAGTTTAAAAATCTGACTAGTTCACACTTCCATCGCCTACCCTTAGGTAAATGGCTAAGTGAAAGTCAAGAACTAGATGCTACTGCATGTGTTAAAGACAAAGCTTGAGGACGCAGGAGGTTGCTAGGTGAACGAACTACCTTTCGTGTTATGGTTTTGTCAAACGGTATCGAGGGAACCTACTCATGAATCGCCCTCCAGTTTATGCTATGGAATAGAAGCAGTCATCCTGGTAAAGATCGGTTTACCCGACCTTTGAGTCAAAAGGTTCAACCCACATGACAATATCTAACAACTCAGAGATAATCTCGACTTGCTTGAATAAGCTCAAGATGTAGTAAGGCTACACACAGTGGCTTATCAGCAGTGGAAAGCTCGATACAACAACGAGAAGGTGAGAGCATGCGAGTTCGAGGTGGCAGACCTAGTTTTTTGGAGTATAGAGGCTACAGACAAAACTGCTAACAAGAACAAACTATTTTCCAACCGAGAGGGACCGTTCCTAGCCTCAACAATCCTCCAAAATAGGGTGTATAAGCTACTCACTCATAATGGAAAACTAGTCTCATGAACATGGAACGACGCTTATCTCGAGAGGAATTATCAGTAGACCACCACCAAACGCAAGTAAATCATGAGTATCCATATGGATTGCTTGAATATTCTAAACACATTTAATTCAATAAAATAATTGTTTGCTCCATTTATCATTTCAATCATGTGAATACTTATGTAATTACATTAATTTGAAGACCTAAACTGTCCCTAAATCAGGTGAACACCCTCACCTGTAATATGATCGACTGTAACCCGGTCAAAAACCTTAGTCCAGCTAATCGATTGACCCAAACAAGGTCAAACCCTAAACCTCGGTCCAAACGACTGAGCAACTGAAACAAGATCGAATATTACGGCCCTGGGAACTTGCGGACTAAATTTGACCTGCCCAAAAAAGTGGCCACTACAAACCTTAGGGGACTTTTCAGCATGCATGCGACCACTTCAACAAGAACAAGCACCGTCTGTTGACAATGGTCAAGTATCACTGCCCGTGGAGCTTGCAAATTAAAGCCGGACCTATCCAAACAACCAACAAGTACCAAACAAGTCCTTCGACGGACTAGGACCCGATGTAGGAGTGCGACAACTCCCTCTTATTGGGACAATCACTGTCTGTCAAGTGCAAGCGACGGTCTAGACTCCGTTGAAGCCAACAATGATAGCAATAACGCTTAGCTAGCAAATAAGTTTTCTCAGTGTCATGACCTCCTCACAAGAGCATGCATAACCGGATAGATATTTTAATCCAAGACCAACAACGATAACAATAATGCATTGCCAGTAAACTGTCTCTCCCATGTTGCAACATCCGTTCGGAGGAAAGAGCACATACATACAGAGACGGTGGACCAAGCCTAACAACAATAGCAACAACACTTAGTCGACAAATAGAACTAGTATTGGAACAACGGGGGTCAACACAAACTCAAAGAAATCGGTAATAATGATTATAATAATCTATCTTATTTATTAAAAAAATTACATAAACATCATGGAGAGTACATCCAGAAAAAGAAAAAACGCAGCCCATGCCTACAACCCAGGTTTGGGAACCCCAGTGAGCATGACATAGGCCCCCCTCCTATCTCCAAGAGGTCAACCAAGTTAGTTCGACATTGAGCTCCAACATTCCTTGGATCAAGGAAACCAATAAGAAACCCTAGAGCCACTAAGGGCACAATCTGCCTACAGAAGTGGATACCGTCTCGACAGCTCCCATCCAGCACACGGTTAACTTCATCAAGGTGGAACTAAGACCTTAACTCTCCTTTGAGCCAAACACGCTCGGTCCAGAGATAGATGAGTTGCTGCTTAGTACCTGAAACTCATCCTCGATCAAGGCGATCTGATTCAATGCCCGATAATTCCCATCCTTGAGCTCTTGGGATCTCGCTTCTGGCTCGAATAGTACTCGGTTGAATTAGGTGGCTTGTTCTTCACTTTGTAGAGCCTTGGTAACAGCAAAGTCTACTTGATGCTCCATATCCTCAAGCACAGCAAGGTTAACATGCGACTGGGATAGACGAGAAATCTCCACGTCCCACCAATGCATAGCCTCTGCCACTACGTGAAGCACTTCCTATAGCTGAAAAGCAAGATAGAACGTTCAATCATGAATAGTGTGGAAAAGCATGATTGCAAAAAAAAAGAAATCAATGAAGCGGTACTCCTAAGTAGGATGGACTCCCTAGATGCGATGGACTTCCTAGATATGATGGTTCAGGAGAACGATCTGCTCTAATCCTAGTCAAAAGTGGCAAGAATTGCAGAGCCTACACATGATAAAGAAGAGGCACTTCAAAGCCTGCAGGAGGAGTAGGCATGTTCGACGTATCCAGGAGCTCAAGGGTCAGCGCCTCCAGGTGGGGCACCTTCTCAACGGCAGCCACAATCTCTGGATTATCCTCAGCCACTTTTTCCTCCACCTAATCATTACCAACACCCTCCTCTACAAAAACAGCGAGAGGGGCAGACGTAGATTCTTCATGAGAAAAATCTACAGATGTAGATCCATGATTTGCAGGAGCTGGGGGCGGAGTACGAACAAGTACTAGAGCAAGATTCCTCTGCCCCAAGATCTCAATGACATCATCCATTCTACCTAATAATTCCAAATACTTGACCTCTCAGTTGCAAGGTTGGCTACCTCCACGCGTAGACATCCATCTTGGCAGCATACTCCGCTATCGATGACTATTCTGAAACAAGAATGATACCGGTTAGATTACAAATCGGACATTAACTAGAACATACTAATTCTGCGCAATTAAACATGGCTACCGGTCTAAGTAGGGCAACTAGAACAACTAAACTACCCAAACTAGCTTAGCCATCCTATGCCTACGTCTACTTTTTTCATCTAGCCTATATTATCCTAGGCTTCCGCATATGATTTAGATCAAGCCTATGGAATCTTATATTTGATACCAACAGAGACGAACCAACTTTTTTGACTGAAATTTGGTAGAGTTTTGACAATAAAACAGCCGATAAACTAATACAACCTGTATAAAAATCCCTATATAGTATAAATTATAACCACACAAATCAACATAGGATCCAAAAATAGCCACAACAAACATATGGAACCAATGTCATAAATCCACGTATGACGTTGACTCAGATAAAATGCTATTAGTTCCCCAAACAAATCATAACAACTTGCAAAAATATATACATCCATCAAATAGCAGAACTATACTACGTTTACAACAACATCATCATCATTATCATGAACATACATCAGTAGACATAACCCTCTCAAAATGATACAAAATACTCCATCTCATAGAAAATTACAAAACTAAGTCCAAAAGCTCCTCCATCAAGATTTGCGACCTAGTCAGCTCGTAAGCTCTACTCAATCTCGTCGAGCATAAGGGCATGCTCATCTGAAGGAAAGAAAGTAGTAATAGTGAGCCAAACACTTAGCAAGTATAATATAATTAAAGGCAATAAATATTATATGCAAATTAAAGCAGAGGAAAGATATAAAAGCATAATGAAGATGCGTAAAATATGAAATGTGAAAATACATTTTCGGAGATCATCTATCTTTCCCATTTTACTTATTCCTTTCAGTTTCAAAATATGTATAACTTTTTTACTTTGCGGATCAAGGTCAGTAAGCCTTATCAACTAACGGTGCAAACAAATAGAGGAAAGGAATATGTATGTCCCCACACGTTCTAAGGCACTAACCACGAACCTTGAATTTAACATCACATGGCAAATGGTATACCTTTCACTCAATATATTGGGCCAGATAATAAATAACAAAAACACCACCAGAGCATCTCCCATAATCCAAGAGCAATTTCTCGATTTGCCATAATAATATCGTATGGCATGTCATGGAATAGTACCATTTGAAATGCAAATCCTTGGTCTAGATTCTTAATTACTTATTTTTAAGGGAAGGTTTCACCAAAAACTTATATAAAAGTTCTCACTTCCTGGAGAACGAATCAAAAAGCATATAAAATTGTGAAGTTTCTTTCAGATACTTTGCATGCTTTCATAATTCTTTGATATGAATATAGATAATCAATTTCTTATAAATTTATTCCTTCACATGCTTTCAATTATATGCATAAATCAATATAAAAATTAAAACATGTAAGAAATTCTTACCACGGTAAGTCAAACGTAACTTTAGAGTTTTCAGACAATAATTTTCTTCACAAATATATATAACATAATTTTCTGAGTATATACAAAATAATATATTTAATATACATACGATTAAATATCACTATTCATGTTCACAATATTTTTGAAATACATAAAATTAACATATACAAAATATATGTGTATAAATACCAAAATTTTGAAATACCGATGTCCATAAAGTTCGGGTTTCAAGATTCTAAAGCCAAATCATGTATAAATTACAAGGAAATAAGACAAAATCGAAGAGGGCCACAGGTTGGGGTTTTTGGGTGTAAAAATCGCACAAAACTCACAAATTTGACATGAAATCGAAGTATTTACATCTTCAAGTCATAAGTTTAACATAATATAAATTTAATCGAGTATCAGAATAATAATATCCAAAAAAATAAAATAAACATGCAAAAAATGAGAGAAAATGGCATGAGTTCACTTGCCTTGACCTGATCTACAACTTTACTAACTAGCTTATGGCCGGATTTGAATTCAGGAACCTTGGTTTACTCCTCTCTCTTCCTCTTCATGCTTTCTCTCTCTTCCTCTTCCTCTTCATGCTTTCTCTCTCTTCTCTCTCTGGACCATTGGAAATAACACGTGAAAAATTCCAACACGCTTTTATAATTAGACTAGTGCTCGAGCGCCAGTGGAGCACAGATCGAGTGCCAGCTTACTTGAAGGGCTACACTCGAGTGCCCATCGAGCTGGTCAATCTGCCAACCCGTGCCCCGGACATGCTCGAGCGCACCTCGAGCACAGCAATTCTACCCACCGCGCCCTGGGCACACCTCAGGGGCCACTTCGGTGCCAAGCTTCTCGATTTCTCTTTTGACTTCTGATACTAATTTTTTGCATACACTTAAACCTAATCTTGATTACATTATCTTAATTACCTCTAAATTACAATGTTTGAAATTTGAAACCTCACAATCTACCTACGCCGATGTATATTCAACTCTAAATCATAAATGTGATAATTTTATTCATGAACGTTTAACTACCATGACCCATAAGCAATAACTCGGCTTCACTACATCAACACACAACTCAAACCTCCCAATAAATATTGTTTGCTTCTACATCAAGCGTGTCAATGAAACCACAATTGCCAAGAAATTTCATACAAATAGGCTGTAGAAACAATATGATCCAAAATGACAATTCTTCCAACCAAATTTCATATTTTTTTCAATTTGGCAAATAATTGTCTTTCCCTCAAAGTCAATAGTGCAATCTTCAAATGGCTCTCATACTCCCCAAAGTTTCTCAAATAAATCAAAATATTATCAATAAAAACCACCATAAATTTATCAAGTACAGCTGGAAAACCTGATTCATAAGTTTCCTAAAAGATACCAACGCATTGGTTAACCCAAAAGGCATCACCAAAAATTCGTAGTAACCGTACCTTATCCTGAAGGCTGTCTTGGGCACGCCCTCCAACTTAATTCTAAATAGAAGCATCTCAAACGCAGATCAATTTTAGAGAAAGCCTAAACTCCCTGCAATTAATCAAACAAATCATCTATCATCAGGAAGAGGTTCTTATTCTTAATCGTGATCTTATTCAACGCTTAAGAATCCACACATAACCTCAATAGCAACTCAATCTTCTGATCAGGAAGTAATATAGGCAAATCCTCTAAAAAGATATTCTCAAATACATAAACGATCGGAATATTCCAATGGCTACATAATGACTCCCAAATGTTATCACATATGCCAAATAATCTAAACACACATCTTTTATCAAATGACTCACTTGTGAAATTGAAATCAACCCTGTTGCCTCCCTCTCAACTTTACCTCAAAACTCAAAAGATTCATAACTTGAAATACAAAATAGTACAAACTTATTAAAGCAATCCATTGTAACATAATAAGACGCCAACCAATCTATCCCCAAAATGATATCAAAGTTGGGTATATCAAGTAAAATCAAATCTGCCAACAACTTATATCCATTGACCCAAATCGGACACTAAGGATACACAATATCTGCCTACCATATCCATCATAGACGATATCAGTCATGCAAAATATTCAATCAATTATCTTCCTAAAATTGATACAAATCACCTCTCCTTATGACTCATCTCTGATACAATTCTATTATATCCCAATTTTCGATCCCGTGATTAACACTTCACTAAATTATAATTATTTAATTCAACTAATCATCTAAATAACCTTTAGATGTGAGTTTCACATCGATATCTCGATAAACCATAAATAAATAAATACAAAATTATACACATGATCTAAATTAGTGCCACATCTCATGTGACCCCGACACCAACCCAATCGTGACATCGGACTTTTCGTAAGGAGCTAGTCTGTCATCAATAATCAAAGTAATTATAATCTTCAAAAATAAAATTTCACCGCTATCAAAATATTCATTAATTGATATCCATGACTTTACAACCCGATCATGTTGTAATTCACATTCACATGGTACCGAAATAGACTGACATATATCTCGTAACTTACCAAGTGATGTCCAATTTTCATATATACCGTAATTATTGTCCAAAACGATCATAATATACTAATTACTATCCGAAAGACCACATTATAACATAAAACAATATAAGACTATCCGAAAACTAAAAGACTATCATCAGAATAACCTAAATATCAAATATTAACATCCGAAATTGACTGATTAACTAAAATATAACATTTAATACGTTAACTATTGTCCATAATTATAAAACAACATAAGATTAACTAAATTTCATATCTAACTTGTCCAATCAAGCTTATTCTTCATTCCTATTCATCTAACAGGTATCCGAGCCTCTCATATAAAGGGGTTAGTAAAAAATAATAATGAATTGCCACAAAATTTTATAACAATTATATGATTAACTTTTGCAGAATTTTTAAATTTATCTTATTATATTCTTACTTAATTTTTGTCATCAAATCATACTCAAATTTGATTTTTCTAAAAGATCATGACCAATAGACTTTACCAACTAAAGAAACAGACAATTAAAACTTAGGTTGTATATATTTTCACATAACTAAAGGTCATACACAACTATTTAAGACCCATCGGTGGGCCGTCATATATATAACTTTATAAACGAAATCGAATACCGCTTCTCACCCATAGATAATAGGTTCTGACATCAAATACCACAATAATATACTAAAGTATGTCATAATATATTACCCATTAAAATTTAACCCTAGTCTAATATAATTCTTAGAAAACTCTACACTTTCTTCTTAATTCATAATTTTCTCACTCCTAAAAAAATATTTATAATTCTTGGCAAGATTGTAGAGTTTTTCATATAATTCTATCACTTTATACTTAAACATTCTATAGTAAATTAACCATGATAGTTTTAAAATCAAAGAATGCTAAATTATCAACTAAATGCAAAACATTTCAACAAGCATGCTGGAAATTCAGCAAATATAGTAACATACAGAGTATATTTCTATAATTTGACATGCAGAACTATTCTCATCAAAATATTATAAAGGGATTTAACAAATAGTGCAGTAATTTTAGCAATAGTGCAAATGTTTATGGATATTTATGTAGAATAATTATGTGAAGATCCAGAAATTTCTAGTTAAATTTTAGTATATGCAAGAGCTTGATTAACATAATTAAAACTTGTATAAACAAAATTCAAATATAGAGGATCATTATACTTCAATTTCAATTCATACATGAAAACATATTGTAGATTTCAGCTAAATAGTACTATACACTTGAGTTTAGACATAAATTTCATATATTTTTTTAACAAAATAAGAAGAAATATACATGCATATTAAATAATATCATTAAAACTTTAAAAATCAGAATATATATGAGTAATTGAACAAGAATTGCTCAAAAAATTTAATTGGGAGCAACACCAATAAAGAAAAAGTTTAAAATACACTTGCCTTAACTTTATTTCACCAAACTTCAACCTTTGATTCTCTTAATTTGAAGTTATTTGGCATTATCTTTTTTTCTCTCTCTTCTCCTCATCTGCTTCTCTCTCCTCTCTCAAATTTTTAAAAAGAAAATCACATATTTTTAGTCGGAGGGTCTTATATGTACTGAGTGGCTTTTGAGCACCACTTCGGCACGTGTCAGGTGCCACTTTACTGGACAACTGTGCTCAAGCGCAACTCGGACATGCCTCAAGCACAGAGCCCATAGGTTATGAGTGTTGGAGCCTCTTCTCAGCCATGCCTTTGGCACTAGATCACAGCATTCAGAGCTCAAGCACTAGTCACGAGCCGATTAGGTGTCCTTCCTCTTGGTCCAAACCAACCCAAAAATGACTTTTGATCCAATTTTTATCATCATTTAACTTTAATTTTAATTATATTAACTTAATTAATTATAATTATCATAAATTAAGGACTTAGGGCTTACAATGCATTCCTCATGCATGAAGCTACTATTAAGTGCATATGTGTGTCCTTCATGCATGCATAGAATTATTGTTGAGAGCACATGAGAGTCCTTCAAGCATTCCTCATGCATGGAGCCACATTTCTTACCACACGTGGGCATCTTTTGTGGTCCCAATCCTTTTCATCTTTGTAGAGCTTATCTTGAATTATAATTAATCAAAATTATTGAATAAAAGGACCTAAAAACAATTTAATAAGAATAAAATTTTATCATAAAAATTTATCAATAAAATAGATCTAATAATCTCTCACTTTGATAATTTTATGACCAAATCTCTTACATGACTCAAATAAAAAGTAAGTTCTAAATATCATCATATTGGAACTTGTTATATGACAAACATATAGACCCTAGAAAATTGAACATGGTGTTGATGCTGTGTTGTATTTGATAGATCTATTTTCCTATACAAAAATACTATTAGAAAAATACTCATGATGTATCAAAATATATTTGTATTAAAATAATAGAATATGATATATCACCACAACTAGTAGTATAGTAGAAATGTATAATAATAATAATAAGTATAGTCATAATTAGCAAAAATATATAGTACAATGCTCTCCTCGGAGATTATAAAACAATCCCTAGGTATATTTTAGAATAAAATATAGTCTCACTAATCACCACCTTAAAAATGGCATGTATCTCCCTTTTTGACACAAAATGTCAAGGGGTAGCTACTTATAAGTCAGACTCCTCACCCAAAGACTCCACTTCATTGCTAGGCATCGTCTGATGAATGTATCAGTCATGTTGCTCAACCTTATGCTCTAGATAGGTCATCCGGGTTTGTATCCCCAACTCTAGTTTTGAGTCTATCTGAGAAGCGATGACTTCCTCAACATTAAGAGGAGAGACGTGACTAGATGTGTGTGATGAACTCTAAGTATATATGACTATAGTAACGGATTGAAAAAGAGACATGGAAGAAACAACAAGTGGGCATATAGAGGGGGGAGAGAAGGTGTTGGATGAGGCAATCATATGGTAACTAGATCATCAATTGAGTATTCTTTAAAATATCTATAAATTGCTCACAGATGATGACCGGGATATCTATGGTAGCACCTCGAATAGTAGTTTATAAAAATAAAATGTGAGTCAATGGAAGGATCAATAGATGAAATATTGAAAAGATATTTGTGCTTAGAATGCAGTCAAGAATGGAAAAATCAATCGATAATAGACTTGTCCTAATCCCATGACCATCATAGCAGTTGGGCATCGCAACAAATAGGAAAAAAACCTTATTAGCAAATGACAATATCTCCCCATTGTAAGAATAATCAGGGGATGGTATAGGGGAGAGATTGATAGTGTCCTGAATCACCTAAAGCGTAATTCTAATAGTTTGATTGCAAATAAAAACAAAAAATGCATATCTATCAAGATGGGTATGTAAATGTTAGAATAAAATTCTTGGATTAAGAGGATAGAATGAAGTGAGAAATTAGTAACTAAAGGTAACCATTCTTGAGAGATAAATATTTGCAAGATATGGAGAAATAGTGACTAAAGTGACACCTCATGCTCTAGTGATAGGTTTCTACTGCTAATACTAGCGGAATAATGCTTAGTAGTGTTACTACTCTAGAATCGAAAATCAGTATCCCTTGTGTCACCTCTTCAGTGTTTTTGGACACTCTTCTTTGCTATTGATATTATAGCCATTTGCTACAAAATATCATAAATGACCTCAAATGTGGGTCAAATTGGACAAGATTTTGACAACACTAGAATCTATCTACAAAAGAAGTAAGTTGTCATGGTCAACATTTAAACAATGTTTGAACTGTGTTCGGACATTAAAGCTACCAAGGCACTAATTAGTCAAGAAACTCTCAGATCTAGACAAATTGACAAGAATTAAGATAAATGACTCACTCCCAAGTATGATTCTACAATTATTTTTAGAGAACAATGCAAAATAATTAGAAAAATCATGAAAATATATCAAGATTCGAAAATATGTGAAAAACATAATAGATTTCAAAATTAAAAGGAATACCTCAAAAAATGATGACAGAAGAGTTAGATCCACTAGCATAGCAGGTAAAGCCGTAGATTTTGACAAAAATTTGAGGAAAAAAATAAGTGGGAATCGAATCAGACAACATGGAAAGATGATGGAGTGTTTGAACAAGAGAGCGAGAGGGAGAGAGAACTAAGTAGTGCAGCTAGTTTTCCTTGGTGATTTGAAGATGTCACAGTGTTAGAATGTCCAATGTTAGCATTTGAATGTTAATTGGTGTTCGATCATAAATATTAGCATTTGAACGTCATCCTTAAAATATCGTTTAAACGTCATTTTGAATAAAGATGAAAAACCACTCCAACTACAATGGTGCATATAGAATGCAAGACTAGACGAAAAATAACAAAAATAACACTAAAATTTTTAACAACAATGAGTGATGATAAAATTTATTGTTCAAATAAAAATTTTCCGTGATTATAATAATTATGAGAAAAATTCAAACACTACCTTTTTTGAACAAATAAATGGAAATGGGGTATATAGAATTGTATGTGTTGTAAAGCACCACATAAAATTAAGAGACCTCAAAATCTTGAATTGTAAAAGAGACCGGATATGATTTTGAAATCTCCTGCATGTTTTAAAAAGCCTCAAAAGAGAAAGTCAAACCCCACACCAGCAGAGCCTATGATTTATTTCAACAATTTTG
>JAOVVI020012384.1:0-12268 GCA_028571085.2 Nepenthes alata | reverse complement strand
TTGAGTAATTTTTAAATTATCATGTATCAGTTTGATTTTCTCCGCAGTTTCTTTCACAATTTCAGAACCTAAAATCCTCTTATTTTCGGTCTCCTCCCAATGAATCGGTGACCTGAATTTTTTCCCATACAGAGCCTCAAAAGGTACCATGCCGATACTAGCCTGATAACTGTTGTTATATGTGAATTCAGCCAGTTCCAGATAACTGTCCCAAGTCCCCTTCATTTCCAACACCAAGGCTCTCAACATATTCTCAAGAATCTGAATAGTACGCTCCGATTGGCCATCAGTCTGGGGATGATATGCAGTACTGAACTTCAATTCTATCTCCAACTCCTCATGCAGACTCTCCCAAAACCTTGAGACAAAATGAGGATCTCTATCAGACACAATAGAGCAGAAACTCCATGAAGCCTCACAATCTCATTCACATATAGTTGGGCCAGTCTGTCACGTGAATAGTTCATCCTGATCGCCGAGAAGTGGACTAATTTTGTCCACCGATCAACTATAACCCAAATGGCATCATGATTTCTAGGAGTCATCGGTAAACCCGATACAAAATCCATAGTAATATCTTCCCATTTTTAACTCATGATCAGCATTGGCTGTAATATTCCAGAAGGTTTCCTCCTTTCAGCCTTCAGTTGCTGACACATAAGGCATTTCTCTACATAAGCTATAATATCTCTCTTCATATTTCTCCACCAAAAAGTTTTCTTCAGATCCTGGTACATTTTATTCGTTCGGGGTGGATGGTATACCGAGACCTGTAAGCCTCTCTCAAAATTTTCTCCTTTAGTTCTCAATCATCCGGTACACATAATCCGTCTTTGAACCTCAATACTCCATCAGTCTCGACATTAAAATTAGCTTGAGACTCCTTACTCAAATCACTTGCAATTCCTACAAGAAACGGGTCATTAGTTTTCTTCTCTTTAATTTCACTAATAACCTCTGGTTTGATCTGAAGATAAAATAAGAGTATTCTATCACCCTTAGCATAACGTTGGATATTATATTGCTTCAAATAATCCAACATTTTCATCTGCTTGATTTGCAATTGAGCCACATACCCCGATCGGTGACTTAATGCATCCGCAATCACATTGGCCTTCCCTGGCTAATAATGTATCTCAGAATCATAATCCTTTAAGAAATCAAGCCGTCTCTTTTGTCTCATATTAAGCTCATTTTGAGAAAATAGATACTTTAAACTTTTGTGATCAGAATACACAAGAAAATTTTCACCATACAAGTAATGTCTCCAAATTTTTAAGGCAAATACAATAGCAGTAAGCTCCAGATCATGGGTAGGGTAGTTATTTTCATGTACTTTCAATTGCCCAGACCCATAAGCCACTAGCTTACCATGCTACATCAATACACATCCGAAACCCTCCTTAGAGGCATCACAGTACACCTCATAGCCTCCTAAACATTCTGGAATAACCAATATTGGAGCGGTAATCAAGTAATCCCTAAATTCCAGAAAACTCATATCACATTCCTCAGTCCATTCAAATTTAGCCTCCTTCTTCAGCAATTGAGTCAGGGGCATAGCAATCTATGAAAAATTCTCTAGGAATCACCTGTAATAACCTGCCATGCCCAGAAAGCTTCTAACCTCAGTCACAGAAGTTGGCCTACTCCACTTTATAACAGCCTCTATTTTCTTTGGATCCACAAAAATACCACCATCAGAAATCACATACCCCAAAAATATCACATTCGCCAGCCAGAATTTACAATTTTCTAGCTTAGCATAAAACTTTTCTTCACGGAGCACTTGAAGTACTATCCTCATGTGAGTTTCATGCTCCTCATAGTCCTTTGAATAGATTAGGATATCATCGATACAAATCACTATAAATTTATTCAGATACGGCTTGAACACCCTATTCATCAGATCCATAAAAGCAGCTGGAGCATTTGTGAGGCCGAAAGACATAACAAGGAACTCGTAATGGCCATAACATGTCCTAAACACAGTCTTAGCTGCATCCTCTAGCTTAATCCTCAACTGATAATAGCCGGACCTCAAATCGATCTTTGAGAACACTCGAAATCCTTGTAACTGATCAAATAAATCATCAATACGCGGTAGAGGATATTTAATCTTAATCGTGATTTTGTTCAACTCATGATAATCGACACATAGTCGTAAAGACCCATATTTCTTTCTTACAAAGAATACCGATGCTCTCCAAGGAGATAACTCGGTCTGATAAAACCCTCGTCTAATAATTCCTACAATTGTAACTTTAACTCCTTTAATTCAGGTGGAGCCATACGATAATGGGTCTTAAAAGCCGGACTAACATTGAGAACAATAGCAATCTCAAACTCAATCTCCTGGTGCAGAGGCAATCAAAACAACTCATCAGGAAATACATCCTCGAAATCATAAACAACTAGGATGTCCTTAGCTGGCACATTATGACTCCTACTAGTGTAGGCATATGCCAAGTAAGCTTTACATCCATTTTTCACCAAATATTTAGCATGTAAAGCAGAAATCAACACAGACATCTCCTTCTTCCTAATGCCTTGGAAGAAAAAGGATTCCATCCCAGGAATATCAAAACAAACTCTCTTAAAAAAATAATCAATACTGATGTGATATTTAGCCAGCCAGTCTATCCCCAAAATCACATCAAAATCACCCATATTCAACAATACCAAATCTACAGTCAAATATTTTCCATTTACCTCAACCACACATCCAGGATACACAACATCAATAATCACAGGGGATCTAGTGGGAGTACACATAGACAATTCATAATCCAATATATATAGGGCAGTTACAACACAACATGCAAACCGTGGATAAATAATGGTGTAGGTAGACCCCGAATCAAATAAGATAGATGCAGAAACTCCATAAATAGAAAGAGTACCTTCCATGACATTTGACGATACCTCCAGATCCTGAACTGTCATTACGAAGGCCTTTGCCGGGACAGTAGGCTTCTTTCCTTCTAGCCTTGGAGGTGATGGACAATCTTTCACCACGTGGCTCTACTGTCCACATCTAAAGCATGCTCCCGATGCGTTATGACATGCTTGCCCCAGATGTTTTCTCCCACAAAAAGTACAATCTGTAGCCGATGCTCTAGAACCAGTCACTAACTGAGCCGGTACAACACTCTTTCCCTTATCAACTGTCCTCACCTTCTTGGACGGTCCAGAAGATCCCACAGTAGATCCAGAACCAATTCTTGCCTGGCTAGCGGTCCTCTTTGCATAACATTTCTCTATTTCCACCTGTTTCTCATAAATGATTGCCCTGTCCAGTATATCAGCGTATGACTCAAGCGTTAGTGTAGACAGTTGCTTTCTAATATTATCCCGCATCCCTTGTTGAAACTTCTTTGCCTTTCTCAGTTAATCTTTCACATAAAAAGGCATGAATTGGGATAATTTAGTGAATTTAGCATCATATTTCATCACAGTCATATTTTCCTGCCTTAATCTCATGAATTCTAGCTCCTTTTGTTCCTGGAGATTGGACGGAAATTATTTCTCTAAAAAAGCTTTCTCAAAAATATCCCAAGTAATCTCCTCATTAGGCACTCTTATAGCTCTCTTCTTCATGTCCTACTAGCTGTCTGCCTCGTCCTCGAGCATATACATAGCGAAGGTGACCTTTTCTTGGTCAGTATACTGGATTACAGCAAAATTCTTCTTCATTCTCTTTAACCACACATCCGCTTCTGACGAATCGGGCTTACCCAAAAATCTCGGTGCTCGCTCCACTGTAAATCTATCATAAGTCGTAGGAGCAAGAATTATCGGGGCTAGCTCGGGTGCCGGGATCGAAGCCATATGTCTTTGCTCGACAGACTCTACTACGTTGGTCATCCTCTCCAACAAGTCTACATATGCGGCCTCTTGATGGTGGGGCGTATTAGCACCACCACGGTTATTTCTTCTACTCCCACTTCTAGCCATCCTATAATCAAGACAAATACATTATTATAATTCTAAAAAAATTGTTGAAGGAAAAAAAAAATTCAACAGCTTAATGAAATTTAATCCTAACCTAAGAACCAATCTCTCAAGAGTTCTAGTTGCTTTAGCTACCCCGACCTATTCCTACAAGAATTGAGTACAGAGATTCAAGCCTATGCTTTTGCTTTTTGATCAATTAATTTTTAAGGCATCTCATTTCTCTGATATCAATTGTGATGGAATGAATTTTTTTCCTCAGTTAATTCCGTCATTTTAGAACAGGAACAGAAACCCAAGTCTTACTCAGGTTCTGAGAAAAAATGGGCAGAGTTTCCCTTAAAACTAGGTTAAACATAAATATAAACCTTTATAGCAAACTAGTACAAGCACACAAATATCTATTTATATCACAATTTTCCTACAACACACGTTCACAGGACCCCAGATGCCATCCTTGGCATTAATCCAACAATCCATCTACTATATTAACAGTTCATGAGTGAGATGATATCTAGGACCTGTACAGAACATCCAAAAAACATAGAGTGGAAGCAGAACTATTAACTTGTAGAAGTATAGCTTCTTGTTCATCATATACATCACATGCATTTTTATATACTGAGTCCATAAATATAAAATCTGTACACAAAACCATATATCAAAATCAGGTCTTTACATTCAACTGTTTCTCCAAGATTACTTCAAAATACTTCAGATCTCCAAATATTTAAAATTGAGCTTAGATCACTCATTCGCGTCCAGCAATAGCTCCACAGTCTCAACTAAAGGGAGAAAATAGAAAAATAGTGAGTCGAGGCCCAGTAAGGTACATGCAGGCATACGGTAAAACTTTTATGTAGAACAGAATACAGTAAAATGGATACAGATGCATGTTGAAGCATAAGTGTTATAAAGCAGTGATTTACCGAAACTATAGTAGAAACATAATGCAGGAGATTATAGAATTGTCGAGAAACATAAACAATCAAGCATCGGAAATCAGAAATAAGTAGAGCCATGCTTCGTTAATAATAAATCGGTAATATAAACTCCAGAAATCTAAAATCGGTCTTAATTATATTACTTATAGAAAATATTTTTTTAACAGTAAAGGATCCAACCAGTAGACCCTACTAGCGGAGGGGGCGAATAATCGAGGATAGATTGTGCTCACTTCATAAAATTTAAAGCTAGAAACAGGAACAGGAGATCCCTTCCAGTGGGATCTAACCCCTCTCTTGGAATTCCAGAACAGGAGGTTGCTGGCCAGGAACAGTAAGCTACCCTCTAGGTTAATGCCCTGAGGAAGGACGGACTACAAATAACTCTATGAATGGAGTTATCCTTGATAACCGCCATAACGTTCTAAGGTATATCGAAGAATCTAACCTAACTGTATATCAGTCACGGGTCTTAAATAACAGTATAAGAAATATTTTTCTTCTTATTTCATACTTGTAAACCCTTTTCAGTTTAAAAAAGTAGTTAGAGTTTCACATTAACTCTTCAGTCAGTTTTTAGAATATATAGTAACAGTCTAAAACCCTTTAGATTTCCTTCAAAATATACAGAAATAGTTTAAAATATTCAGGTTAATTTTAGAATACACAGTAACGGTCTAAAACCTTTCAGTTTTGCTTCAGAAGTCCACAGTGATTTATCAGTATAAGTCATTGTAAAATTTTCAAAAACTGATTACACCAGGGGCTTCATTTTAGTACATGTCAACATTTATATAACAGACATTTTGGATAAAAACTGTTAAAATTCCTTCAATTTCATGCTTAGGATTTCACCAAAATTATCGAACAATAAACAGACACTTAACACATGCCTTTTCATGAAATCGACGCTAGATATGGTAGTATATACATGTAAACATGAAATCTGTCCGATTAATTTGTAAAAACAGGCTCTAGTTATAGTAAACATGCAGAACCATGTATTTAAAGCATTAATACAATATTTGAGGCATTAAAATACTGTAAAAGTAAATAATAATGTCCGAAATACACTTGCCTGAGCTCGGTTGATAGTTACCGTGGTTCTGATCGGAGCTGAACGGGAGATTTTTCATCTTTCCTTCTCTTCTCTCCCTTCCTCTCTTCTCTCCCTTTCATTCTTGGTCGAGTGTTGCCAGAGAAATGAGCCCTAAATCCCAAATTATCCATTTAAAACACGGGAAAAAAGAACCACGTGCGGGTTCACGTGACCAGCGCTCGAGCGCTGGTCGAGCGCTACACATGTAAAAATGCGCTCGAGCGCACAGCTCACAATTGGGGGCCGCTCCCGCTGTGCTCGAGCAGCTTCTAAGGTGCTGCACGTGCAGATTTATGCTTGAATGGAGGCTTGAGCAGCGCTCGAGCACCCTGTGCTCGTTTACCCCTTTTTGCCTCAATTAGTCTTATTATCAAATTTTCTCGCATTATTAAGCTTAAACATGAATTTTGTTCATATAATAAATCCCTAATTATCACATTTTTGAAATCGGGATCTTACATAGGCAGGCCGTTTACATATTCCTAATATAGACGAGGATAAATGCTACTTTCTTTTACAACCCGTAGATGATAGGTACAATCCTTAAATTTATCAAAGTATATTAGGACGTTTGAATATATTAATTATATTTAATTTCTTACGATGGTTTTTATAAAAATCAAATAGGGGAGGATCACGATGTCAAAGTTCAAAACGTTTTCTATCTGACATAAAAGTCTAAAACTTTCACTCAAGAGGTACAAATCAAGCTTTTTACCATTGAAAAAAGCATAAATATCATATCAAATATTAAAATAGAACTTGACCAGAAGCACATACATGGAATATTACATATAAGGCCTATATGAAAGTTTTCGTGACTTTTTCTTTACAAATATTCTTACACATAATTATAACATCTTAAAATATTTATCCATTTTTACAAAACAAGTAAAAATCTTCAAATTCTAAATTAAAGCAAAATTCCAAGATATTTGATATAATCGATATGCATGCACAAATAGTCAAAGTGGGGTAAGTAAAATGACATGTATGTATATGAAAATCACCAAATGTAAATAAAATTAAACAAAAATAGAAATAGACCAATGATAGAATTTAATGATATTTACCTTTAACTTCTAAATTAACAGATCTATCCAAAGGATGCTTCAAAATCCCTCCACTTTTTTTTTCTCTTTCTTCTTTTCCTTCTCTTTCACTCTCCTTTCTCCTCTTTCCTGACAAAATGACCAAACTAGTATGCCGCTCCCTTATATAAACGAACAGATGTATGAGCGTTACCTTAGTTGCATATCAGGCACCGTGCCTAACCTTAATTGTGTATGAATATCGCTTCAGACACTTCTCAAGTGTGAGCAATCTATCAAAATCATACTTGAGTACCCCTCTGGTGCACATCAAGTGTCCTCCAATCTGCCCAAACTTCACTCGAGTGGTCCAAAGGCGCTTCTTGGGAGAGCTCAAGCTATCAAAATTGTACACGAGTGTGCGTTAGGTGTGCCTTAGATACTAAAATTGCTTTATTCTTTGATTTTTTCTTCTAATTTATATTACACAATTATTTTCAATATATTAAAAATAAATTTAAAATAAAGTGATAATATCAAATCAACTAAATATAAAATAGGATGTTACAGATATTAGGCGTTAAAATTTTTTCAAAAGTTGGCAGACATGCCCATCATGAGTTGTTCTTGTACAAAACTAAAAATTGTCTTTGCTTGCGCATATATCGCACAATGTTTATGCAAAGTTCCATGGAGTAATAAAGTAATCATCAATAATGTGTTTATATAATACATGCAACTAAAAAATAGAGTGACCCATCCTAATATTAGGAACATCTTAACAATTCTAATTATACATTTTAAGCGGAGAGATCCAATATCTTGTTAGGTTAGGGTTAGATTTTTTAGTAGGGAAAAAGGGAAGTAATTGAGACAAATAAATGGTGGCACAAGGTGAACTCAATTTTTGAAAACAAGACAAAAAAATCCAAGCAAATTTTCATAGAGGTACCTTTCCAAATTTGGTGACATTACCATGTGTGACAAACGGACAATAGAGGAAAATAGGGGGTGTACAAAACCGACAGTATTGATTGGATATCGGTATCAATATTGTCATGGTTAAGGTGGCTTGAGTAAAAGATGGTACTTTAGTGTTACAAACAATACAACTAATAGAATTGCTATTTTTTATTTTTTTTGAAAAATATCAAAATAACTTCGTTTTGATTTAGAAAAAAAATATCAACGTGACATGGTTTAGATAATATATAACGTTTCTAAAAATTAAAACCTACATCTCATTATAAACAATAATATAAAATAATTTCAAATACACAATCACATTTGAATCAATTTTAATATAGTTGTCCCCTCTTTCTCGCTTCCTTCACCAACTTTATTCACCAATATTTATCATCTTTATTGAAGGTTGAGACTAGCAAACACTAACTCTATAAATTAGGTATTAATCTAAATTTTAATTTATTTTTAATTTAACCCTAATTAGATTCAATTGTAGAAGTTCTTATTTGCAAAACTATATATTTGTAGCAAAATTATAGAAATATTTTTAATCAAAATTCAAGATCAAATCATTTGTAACTCGTAATAAAAATATTTTTAATATCTTTATGATGGGTCTAGTAATCCTATTGGCTGACGTAGAATCCAACATGCCAGTCTGCCCGCTCGAGAGGAGAAAATCTAACGAGATTTTATGAAACACTGAGTCCAAAAGGTGCCATGGTAGGCCCAATCAGCATCCCATGCAGGTCAACCCAGAGACGGCCCAACGATACCAGTCTAGTAGGCAAACCCATGTGCCACTACCGGTGCGTGGTTCTTACCGGCCATGGAAGAAGTATTAGTAGAAGTTACCACTAGTTTGCCACAGCAGCCCAACTAATCGCAGCGTAGATTATTCCTTCATCTCATCAATCAAAAAATTGGGCCGCGACCCACCAATATGTGAGCGACAGTTGCCATAACCATAGGAATAACTCAGTAATTCCCCCAGAAATGATGTCGACAATTGCACATGACCTCCGACAATTGAGCAACAATGTTGCCCGCTCACGCAAGGCTAGCCATAAGCCCTAAGGCAGCAAAACCGGCTCTTTCTATATAAATATATATATATCCTTCTCACTCCAAAGAAAAAGGGGAGAGAACAAGGAGAGAAAATTATGAGCATATAGAGAGAAGACTCAGGAGGCATACCCACACACTTCTTATCTCCTATGAGGTATCATTCTCCTACTCTGACTGATAGATGTGCAGGCCTCACACTGACTATGAGTCCTTGCACAACAAGATTGGTAAAGACGACTTGTAGAGCATAGCATAAAAAGTCCCTTCGTCTGTAGCAGATAGGATACCCATAGGTGTGCCACTCCTCATCGTCAATGCCCAGAAATCATTTCCTCCTCCGGTTAGCCACCCCTTTACGAGTACATTCATAACTAGTCACTCCTCGATGAGTGCATTACTCTCTCCCTCTAGTTAGCCGCCCTTGAGTTAGGTGCACTCATTGAAGCTTACTCCTCCACCTCTAAGCCACCCTTTAGCCGGGCGTACTTATCAGAGCGTAGTCCTTCACCTCTAAGCCGCCCTTTAACCAGGTGTACTCATCAGAGGGTAATCCTTTGCCTCTAAGCTGCCCTTCGGTTGGGCACACTTATCAGAATTTAATCATCTGCCTCTAAGTCACCTCTCAACTAGGTGTACTCATTAGAGTTTAATCTTCTACCTCTAAACCACCCCTTAATTGGGCGCACTCATCAGAGTTTAGTACTTTGCCTCTAAATCGCCCATCAACTGAACACACTCACCGAAACTTAGTCCTCCACCTCTAAGCCACCCCTCAGTCAGGCACACTCATCGAAACTTAATCGTCTACCCTAAACCTCCCCCAGTTAGGTGCACTTATCATAACATAATCCTTCGCCTCTAAGCTTTTGGCTAGTAGGGTCCACTAGCTCGAGTCTGCAAAGATGAATAATTATATTTGTATTACGTCCTAATGAAAATAAGAACAACAGAAAGAAGTAAAATGCACCTCAAGCATGTCAATTTAAGTTCTATTTATGCATTTTTCCTAATTATATATCTTTCTTCTGTTTAATTTTATTATTATTGTTCAGTGCTTTATAATGATGTACTTGTTGAGATGTTAGCTCACTCTTTCCTCTTCTTCATTCTAGATGATAGTTATGAGCTGATACCCGATTAGTTAGAGTAAGGCGGGAGATAAGTTAAAGAGATCGGTTGGACTTTGAGGACTTGTAGTTTTGTTTATGTTTACTGTATAATGGAATGTGGCATGATGTGTTATGTATTATTGTGGATTTTGTTATGCTTCTACAGGTGGTTAATGTATCTAGTTTTGCTTCTACTATTACTTGATTATAAATTTATTTAGGCCTAGATGACATCTCTATTTAGACCCATGCATATATTGTGTTGAATGTTGAAGTCAGAGGATTTATGTGCTTGTAAATATTTTAATTAAGTAGGTTGTATAAATAGTTTTTGGTCCAATTACAAAGGAAACTCTGTCAAAATTTCTATAGAATTCAATATTTTAAAATTTTGGGTATTAGTTTTGTTTGTTTACAAATGGAGATTATTAGAGAAACATAATCTGTTCCGTCACAATTGGTGTTAGAGAATTTTGGGTGTTAAGTGAAATTTGATGCAACTGTGAATTACAACCGGACGATTCGTAGTTAGGTAATTAATCATAGTTGCGCAGCAGACATGTGGTGAACCCCCATATTCTAAGGTTTTATTTGAGATTCGGGAAGAAAGCTCATTTTTGAGTATTAGCATAAATTGAAGTAAGAATTTTCAATCGTTTGAGGTTTTGAACTAAGTCGGAAAGTAGTTGATGAATTTGATTTACTTTCGGACATGGTAAAATTAAATTTTGATAGAACGCATGGAGTAATAAGAATCAAGATGGTTCAAATGCTGAAGGTTGCTTGAGATAATTGTTTAATCAAGGAAGTGACTTTGGAACTCTAGGAGAATTTAGAGGATTACCTCCAACTATGAAAATTTGGGGTTTGTTAAATTTTGAGGATAAAATTTCTATAAGTGGGGGAGAGTGTAATGACCTGAGCTTCAAAAATATGATAATTAAGAGGAAGTTGGGCTCCTTAAGGGTACCGGTTCCTAAAATATAATAAACGATGAGTAATTAAGTTAAAAAGGTGAATTATGGTCAAGGGGTACGGGAGTAATCGGATTGAAAAGCCCAAAGACTTGGAATTGGTAAATCGGGAATTGAAG
Source organism: Nepenthes alata (assembly GCA_028571085.2). Taxonomy (NCBI): domain Eukaryota; kingdom Viridiplantae; phylum Streptophyta; class Magnoliopsida; order Caryophyllales; family Nepenthaceae; genus Nepenthes; species Nepenthes alata. The sequence goes on along the minus strand of JAOVVI020012384.1, from coordinate 1,004 downwards.
TTATAAACTGGGAAATGTTAATTCGTAAATAAGATTTCAAACCTTAAATTATGATAATCATGACTTATTAAGGTTATATAATCATAATTAGGGTCCAAGAATGTGAAACATTGGGTTGGAAGGATCAAAATGGGTCTCGGACGATGAAAACGCAAAGTAGACTTGCTGTGTGAGATCCCGATCCCGGAATATAATGATTATGGATTAATTATAGTGATAATAATCATGATTGGGATCGAATATAGAAAAGATTTGGTATTGAAACAAATTGAGGAAAAATGGGCGAAGGGAGCGCCAGGTGGGCACAAATTTACGCGAGCGCCGCTCGTGGGCCACCTGAGGCGAGGCAGTAGCAGCCTCGTGTTCCAAGCAGTGCGCTCGAGCACCATTTTACAAGAGCAGGCACTCAAGCACAGCTCTATAGGTGCTTAAGCGCCGGTCGCATGATGTGCACGTGACCCCTTTTCCCTTCGATTTTATAAGGGATTTGGGGGTTTTGGTTTCAGGGGAGCTCGGTAGAACCGAAGGAGAGAAGAGAGGAAGGAGGGAGAAGAGAAAGAAAAGGGGAAAAATCAGCCATCCTGTGAGGACCCGGAACCAAAAACGTGATAACTAGATGTAATTAAGACGATTAATATCATTAAGAGGCTAAGCATGTGATGAACAAGTGTTAGTTGAAAGCAAAAAGTTAGAATAATATCTAAGTTCAACAAGCAGCCAAACAGCGCCTGCTGCGCGCCTGAGCGGCTGCAGCAAGCGTAAAATCCAGTAGCAGCCCCGCTCGCCGCGCGCCTGCTGGCCGCTCGAGCGTATTTAACAGAATGTAGCCCGCTCGCTGAGCGCTCGATAGCACTCGATCGCGTAAAGCAGAACACGGCCCGCTCGCTGACCGCTCGAGGCGCGCTCGAGCGCGGTCCAGACTTTTACCCGCATTCTGATGTCATTTATTATAAATAGGAGGAGAAAGAGGGAAGTGGGAGAAAAAGAGAAGAGGCATGAAAGAA
>JAOVVI020012383.1:0-12268 GCA_028571085.2 Nepenthes alata | reverse complement strand
TTCAAAGTCGTTAAGGTTGGATTATTGCTGGCGTGAATGAGACTTTTAAATTATTTTTAAAATATATGTTATATATATATATATATATATATATGTTTTACGTATTCTTTAATTTATTATTTTTAAAAGTTTTCTCTAAAGAATTACTGAAAATAATATTTTTTGAACATCTTTAATAGAGTACGGGTGAGTGTACTTTATTAATAAGGTACAAATGGCTAAATATAACAGTCCAAGTACGCCATTAATAAAAAAAAATTTAAAATAATTTTCTTAAAAAAAAATTAAAAACTCACAATCCTAATTATATTGATATTTTATTTAATTATTTGTATTAATAAATTTACATAAAAATAAATCGATAAATAAATACCTGTCTTATCAAAAAAATATCAACAATGGCTAAAGATTAACCCAAAATATGTATCCCTAAAACAGGTAGAATTGGGAGGCCACACCTCACTTTCGAGATGCAACCTAAAATATATCTAGACTGTTTGGTATAAATATAACAATTTTTTTTTATTTTATTTTACAAAAAAAGTAAAAACAAATTTAAAAAATAAAAATATACATATTATTGAGCTAAGTATCCTACTGTCTTTACGTAAGGTTAATAGGCTACACATCAGAAATGAGATGCACCCACCCCTCAAACTTAAAAGCAAGTGTCCATAATAATAATTTATATCTTGGTGTTAATTATAAAAATAATAATAATTTAATAATACATGTGTGTTATTAAAGGATATAAAATTATATAAAAAATTTAAAATAAATAGTGATCTTAGAGCACAAGCGCAAAAAATTAAAATTGAGAGGCTCTTTAAGAGACTAAGACAATGCAAGAAAAATTCTATTTGGCCAACTCAGATTTTCCTTCATCACTATTACTTTCTTTTTACTTCAATTCAATTCAACTACCTTATAACAAAGAGGGTTAATCTGAATCGGAGGATAAGTTGGAGCCAGGATCGAGGGCTGCGACCATATTAGAAAGCACCTCTCCAATGTCCTCTAACTCATCCTTTCCGAAGCCCCAACTCGTAAGCAAGTCGGCACCTGGTGCTCCTTGCCGAATACCATAGCTGCGGAGACTCTCCAACCGGTTCGACAGGAATGGCAAGACAGCACTGCTATTGCGCAGTCTCACTGCCATGGGGATGGAGCTCACATCAAGGGATCCCTTTGATGGCAAATCCAAGGCTGGGGTGCCCAGCAGCTCCCCACGTTTACCGATGGCATAGTTGAATATGGAAGGGAAAGGCAAGGGGATCGGAAGAGGGCAAAGGGCCACCGACAGGTGCGAGAACCTCGGCCTTGGCATTGCGTTTCCATAAGCAGCAGAGATTGTTTCTTCTACTTCTGACACCGATGCCTGATGGCCACCTGAGTTAGACGAGACAAGCATTAAGAGTTAGATTACAGCATTGAAGCATTTCATTTGAGAATGGAATAGGGAGAAAACCATGAGAGCTCATCGCAAAATCATCCAAATACGGCGCACAAAACTCTTGCTATGTGTAGGGTTAAGGAAGAGTCGGACCACTAAAGATTTATAGTGTGCAGCCTTACCCTGCATCATTCAAGAAACTGTTTTCATGGCACAAACTCATGACCGGTAGGTTATTCAGAGACAACTCTACCGTTCTGCTGATGTTCTCCTCAGCTTACAGGCCAGACTGTTATCTGCAAATTAGCGTATATTTGATTTGCTTGCGGCCAACTGACTTATTCTACGTCCATGGTTTTGGTCTTCATCACTGCTGGTTTTGCCTCCGCTGTTTAAGAAACCTCAAAACCAGAAGCATCCGTATTCTCATCCCCAGACGGATACAAATTTCTAAGATTTCTGTAGTGAGCTGCTCTAATGGTGTTACTGAACTGAGAGTGCTTGCTTTTCCATAAGAAAGTCTAAGGTTCATTCTTCTAGATGTGAGATTTCTGTTTATGAATAATGTTGAGTATAACAGAAAATATCTGGTTTAGATTGTCCCAAGTTTCCTATTTATGACTAATGAGCACATATCTGCTCTAATTAAACTATCCTTATGGCTAATGTAATTGTATAAGTGGCACCCAATAAACGAAAAACAATTCCTGAAGTCTTAAACGATGTCAGCTACGGATATCAAGTTCCATCATTCTGCTCAATTAGTATAATATCCTCTAAAAGTTTAAGCAATTTAAATATTTATTTACCACCTCATTTAAGCTAAGACCTCCCTCTCCAAACTTCTTGTTCAGCCAAGAACTCATTAAATTTAGTTTCAGGTCAATTTGTGATGAAAAGCATGTTGGGGTAAAATAGATTGCTATATGGTAATGAAGAGACGAGCAAATTTGAGAACCATATGCCATCTCCGAGACGCACCACTTAGTGTAATCTTTGGCTGATGAAAAGTTAGTTTGTTGAAGCAGTGTTACATTGTTTTTATCCAACTGTTAGGATTAGAAATATAATAAATAAATGATGAAAATCACGTCAAGTGATTTAAATAGTGATTTAATCTTTATCATTCGTCCATCTAACTTTTTTCTAACCGTAAAGTGGACATGGAATACTCCCCATTGGTGGACCATAACAGCTATCGGTTTCCTATGGTGAATAAAAGTACCTAAAAGCAGCCCTACGGGAAGTATATGACGATAAGTCAGGAACCAATCTTGAGTTCACTGGTCTAAGATTAGGCTGCAAAGATCAATTATACCACCTTTTGCTCAATTATGAGCCACTGAAACAACTACAGATATTACGTCATGGATTTAAGGATACCTGATTGAAGAACTCCATGTATAACTAATGATTCCAGAGACTGCAGATCTTCTTCCTCTGCTACCTCTGGCGTCAAAGGCTGCAAATTGCTCAGCAATGGTTGCTCAGCCAAACTCCCTAAGTTCCACAATTTCTCAAATATCAAATAACACAGTATCTAATAGAAAGAGTACATCATGAACAATGTTTTTTCACGGGAAATACCAATCAAACAAGGTGCTGGCATGGCAGCATCCAAGATAGCCACCATATTCTGTCGAGATTGGCCAGATAACATTTGAATGATGCTGTTGATATCTGAGGACCCAGAAACACAACTTAGATTTGCAGTGGGCCCATGTAATTCCATTCGGAATGGAAGACTAAGGGAGTGTAGTGCTGCTGCATAGACCGCACTGCAGTGGTAAGGCTTCTGATCATCAAGACATAGGTATGTGGAAGCTTTACCTGTAAGTTTCTAACAAATGCGGCGATCAGATAATAAAAGCTTTGAAATACACTCTGTTCTATGATTCTATTCTTTTCACTTTTCCTCTGTTTTCAAAAGTCCATGCATTATGCTAAACAAATGTACTTACTCTTACTAAGGAGTGGTAAACCAACTGGCACCAATAATTTGCAGAAGGATGATAATCTTGAAAATGAGATTGAATCATGAAGATCCCTGGATATTGTTCTCTTCCGAGTTGTAGAATTCATGTAAGAGCTGGGAGATCGGACAGCATAAAGTAGTACAGGAGTGCTTGAATAATCATCGGCAATATTTTCCAAGAAATCTGCCGCTACACTTGAAAAACCCCCAGAATCATCCACTACAAATTGAATCCCCTGTTAATATCTCCAGGACTCAGCTAGTGGTAGAAACAGTTGGCCTCAGAACTAACATCATGATTCCCAGAAAGGGAATTACGAACCTCTAAGAAATTGAACAAACAAAAGGCCGAACCCCAATGCAGATTAACAAGATCATCTTTATGCAAAAATAGATAAAATATTGAGAAAAATGTAAGACGACTTCATAAAGCTGGATACTTCACCTCAGAGCATAATATTTGTAACCCAGTCTATTAATCAATGCGCTGCTAGCCCTCTCCTCAGTAGTGAGGACAGAAAAAAATGAGATCCCAAAATCATCCAACTACAAGATAACCTTCTGCACGTAGCATATTCAAGATCCCCAAGCCTTGCACTTTAAAGTTGTCTCAACACTTACTTTAGATCATGCCATTTCTCCACCTCCACCATCAATCCCTCATCCCACGAAGAAATCATTAAACTCTGCTTCTGGTGGAGGGGATTAGACCATTTTGCATGAACCAAAATAGCTCACGCTTGCCTCATTTTAGCTAAAACTTCAACATGTATTAATAAAGAGTGGTATAGTGCACAAAGTATCCCAGTTATAGGCTCTGAGCAGGGTCAAATACATACAGCTCTACATCTGCATTGTAAAAAAACTATTTCTATATTTTCAACATCACCTCTAGACACAATAGAGCACCCGTACCATTGTCCCAAGTTTTACCCACTGAAAAGGTAACCCAGTGCACAAGGATTATTGCATTGTGGAACTAATAAGGATCCGTTGTATATAATCTTACTCATGCATTGCATAAAAGCTGCTTCCATGATATGAAAGCATGACCTCTAAATCACAATAGAGTAACCGTATGATTGCATCAAAACTGTCCTCTTTAGCATGAGTCAATTAATGATAAAATAAGTAAATTCTGAATGCCAGATGATTAAGGGTGAAAGCTTGCATCCATTCCATGAATACCTTTGATAAGCACTAGGATGGCAGAGCAGAAATCTCATAAACCTCATAGATTATACCAGGTTTACAATGCACAAATTTAGCACTTAAAGTCTCTGACAAATTATAACAAAAGTCAATATGCTTTAACAAGATACCTGAATATTATCACATTCTTCTACAAAGAAACGGAGCCTGTCACTCATTGCTTCTCCCCTTAAACCTTCAGAGAAGACATCTTTTCCAATTCCATAGTTGTCAAAACCCTGGGCATCCATCCATAATCCGCTCAATTCATATAAACTCTGTGGATGGTAATGGACTTTTGAGAAGTCTGTCCAAAATTGGACCCCATTTTCTAAACATTGAATCACGTCTTCATCACGTAATTCTTTCTGAGATTCAGTATGTTCATGGTCAATATCATTTGATGCTCCATGCTCTTCCTCATCTAGACATCGCAAGAACAAGTTCTTCTTATGAGGTTCAGATCTGTGGGTTGAAAGCCTACCTCTCCTGCAAAACAGTTAAGACAACTAATTCATTTTGATGTCATATTAGAAAAAGAAAGACCATGAGTTAGAAAGAATTGGACCTGATTTGAATGAATTAATTGCTTTGGCTTCCAGAAAGCTGACAACAGTGACAAGTATTGTGATTTTTTATTACTTCATAACTTCATTAATTACTGGGTCAATCTGACACTTGAAATTTTCTGATTATTTCATAACGTTGTTAATTACTGGTCATCAAATTGAAAGTAAGACATATTTATTACTGAAGATATCCTCATAGAGCCTATCAACTTCACCAGTGATAGCTAAGTGGCAGAAAGGGTAATTCTTATATATGCAACCAATATGGTTTTCCACTTCTTATTCTTCAGTAACACATATAAATTTTTTTAAGCATGAATATATATGAACATAGAAGTCTCACCATGTGAAAACAGGCGATGGCACTGGTGAAATTTGATTATACAAGGTACCATGTGAACTCACTGATCCAAGGGATCCTGCACATTAGAGTCTCAAATTAAAAGTCGCAAAAAGCAGAACCAATAGAGAACATTTACCATTCTAAAGCATCCACTATACATCCAAAGGTAACAAAGAACATAAATCCACATATCTGCTACACTGAAAGAGAAATAGCACGATGCACGCACAAAAATAAACACCAGAAATCATACTCAAAACAGCCACAGTTCCTTATTTCCGTGAAAATAAAAAATGCCTGAAATTGACTGCCTTCTTCACATCCCAGACCAAGGCACCGATTAGAGCACAAAAAGGACTCGAGACACCCAAGTTTAATGCTAATTATAGAACTATAGATACATGCGGCAAGTTATGGAGCAACTCATCCAAGGAAAAATTTAAAAATTGGGGAGTACACTGGAATCCAATATCAGAAAATGGTAAATGATCCTGCAGAAAATCACTTCGACAAACTTTCCAATGGGATCTATTTAGAAAGCAGTAAAAGTTTACAGCCAAGAAGTAAAGCAGCCTTTCCATGAACAAATATGATGTAGCATACATATATATATATAGAATTTAATTACTTGAGGAACCTCTGATTAAGTAAACTCAGAAGTTTCTGTCATTCATAAATACAGAACATTTAACATAGTTCACACCTCTTTCCATTCTCCCTATTCTCTCTATCCCAAAATAATCCAAGATGAAACAGCAGCACTATATCAAAGTCAGATTCAAGATTAGTTAAGCTATATTAGCAACACACAGTTCAATAACCTCATTGCCAACAAATCAGTCAAACTTTCAGACAAAGAAATACAATAGAAGGGAAAAAAGAGGTCCCGACATGAACCTCTCTTTTTTGGGGGGAAACAAAAATCAGTGATTAAGGGAATGGGCAGTACTCGGAATTGAATCAAGACAATGCCCTGGACAAATGGACACCCAATTACCAAGCTACACCTGATGTGAACTTGGTAAGGTTTATTGAGGGATGAATGTCAAAGACAACACAAGAATTCATCTGCATAACTTAATTTGTAAACCAAACTCGTTTTCATAATATTGACATACTGTGCATGCTTTCTAATTATTTAAACTTCAGAGCTAATTAAGGATGGCGACTGCAGAAACATGTAACAAGCTTCATGCATTGATTCCATTGTGAATATAATCTAACTTAAGATGGGTTCCATTTCACAAGATGGAAGTTATACTAAAAGATCAACGGAGTTAACTCAGTGACAGAAATAGCATTCACCTTGATAATCAATTGAAACAACCCGAGGGGTATATGTAGAAATGCCCTGTGCATAAGAAATGGTGACATAAGCAGTGTTGTCTAACAAGCTTAGCAAGAAATAAAAGCAAACCAATAAAAATTTGTAGCAAAATTATGTTCAGCAAGGCATTAAAAAGTTACATTCCAGTCTGAGCCATGCAACAATACACAATATTAACATGACATATCAAAAATAAAGATCTATGCGAAGATTTCTCAGTCAGAAAATATCCTCAACAAGATCAAGTTGCAGCTCATGAGAACATCCATCCACGTCTCCTTATCATGTATGATTCCTTTGATCTTCCATTGTTCTCCTTTTTCTAGTTAGGGTTCTTCTCAAAAAATTTTAGCCCCAAAAAACAAAAGATATTTATGCTCATCTCTTCATCCCATTCCTTCAAACAAATGAGGCCTAAATGGTGACTTCCCAAGGTGACAAAACTTGACATTTTGCTGTTGAAACCCAGCTTTAATAAAGTCATACAGTCATGAAGGACAAGTACCATCCAGCAAGTGGCAGAAGCTTAATGTCCAATCCATGGCTTAACATTCTAGTTGTTCCTGTCCCTATTGAGATTAAGGAATTCCAAAATCAATTTGCTGAATGCAAGGCCCAATGCTAATTAGACTTCACTGGCACTTCACATAAACTAAGCCACCTCAATATGCCACTTTAAAATAAGCTCCCTCACATTTATAGCAAAACCCCAGCACAGCTTCATTGAATGCAGGACACCTTGCAGGTATTTACAGTTAATCCGCATGATAACACCTTGCGGTATTATCCGCCAATAACTTCTACATATGATTCCTCAGTTCAAAGGTTCAATGAATTGATATTGCAGCAAGTCCATAGAAAGTGAAGCTTGATGTACCAAAAAGAACGCATCTTTGGCTGAAGGTTAATTGAGAAGGAAAACAGGAGTCCTTTTCCACCAATCCTTTGGATAGAGATCAACACCGTATAAGTTGGATGACTTTCAAATCCCTCATCAGTACATCAACCAAAGTATTTTAGTTCTACCCTTCCCTGCTGCTGACCTAATCCTAATCGGATTGTTCAGCAGTGCTTTATCTATGGTCGTAAAGATTATGTACACAAATCATCTTAAATGCTCTTAGCTGTTATTTACAGTGTAGCTTATATGTGTTCATTTATTACTTTATCCTTTAATAACTACCACCACTTAACCATCTCCAGTATTCTCATTTCAACTGCATTACTACATATATATATATGTCATTTACTTCATTGTCCACCATTCCAATTCATATATAATTAGCTGCCAAAGAACTACAGCATTTTTCTTTTTCGAGCTATACATGGTCATATAGTGTCGATAATTCCCTTTAAGGCTTCAACTCTTAAAACTATTTGTTGTAACTCTATGGAAAACTAATATGAAGCTGAGTCTGGCAAAGCTGACTCGGCTAGGACCATAATCCCATTTTTATAGAAAATCAGTCCATCCAGCCAGGAGTAGTTGGAATACTCTCCGGGCCAATCTTGAATAGATTTAGCAAGCTAAGCTGAAGCCGGATGCCAAGTGTAGAATTTACGCAGTGCGTGCAATAGGGGGGCTACAGGTTGAGATACAGCTTGCAAAGTGACATAGGATCCATCAGTCACTCTAGATAATGCATCAGCGGGGGCCATTAGCCCGCCTGGCCGATAGACAATATCAAAATCGAATCCCAACAGTTTAGTAGTCCAGCGTTGCTGATTCAGGGTATGAATAGATTGACTCAGCAATGCCTTGAGGGGCTGATGATCAGTTTGAATGTAAACTTAGCTCCCAATAAATACTGGCGCCACTTCTTGACAGCCTCAGTGATGGCGCAAAGCTCTCTAATATATGTTGAAGAGGCCAGCAGTTTGGGGCATATTTGCTTGCTAAAAAATGCGATGGGGTAGTCGGCTTGGAGTAGGACGGCTCCAATGCCATTTCTAGAGGCATCAGTCTAGATCACGAAAGGCTTGGAGAAGTTGGGCAGACCCAATACTAGTGTGGTAGTGAGGGCTGTTTTAAGAGATGAAAAAGCCTGCTCAGCGTCCTGAGTCCACGGGAAAGCATGCTTCCGTAGTAGTTGCGTAAGTGGGGCGGAAATGTGAGCATAACGGGCAACAAACCACCGATAATAGCCAGCTAAACCAAGAAACCCATGCAATTGTTTAACTGTCGTAGGCGTCGGCCAGTGTTGGATGGCTTCAATTTTGGCCGGATCCACAGCCACTACTTGCTTTAAGATGATGTGACCCAAATATGCCAGTGAAGACCGCCCAAATTCAGACTTTGATTGCTTGACAAAGGAGTTGTCTCTCATAATTTGGAGGACTCGAGCAAGAAAATGGAAGTGCTGCTCCCAAGATTTCATCAAAGAACACCAACATAAACTCCCTTAGCACTGGATGAAATATAGCGATCATTTCGGATTGAAACGAGGGAGCATTGGACAACTCAAAGGGCATAACCAGGAATTAATAGTGTCCTTCATGGGTCCAGAAGGCAGTTTTGTAGACATCCTCAGAATGGACTGGCATTTAGTGGTACCCAACTAGCAAATCAAGCTTGGAGAAGATGCTGGCACCATACAGCTCATCCAGCATTTCATCCACAGTAGAAAATGGAAAACCGGTCTTTTACTGTGATTACATTGAGCGCTCGATAATCAACACAAAAACGCGAGCTGCCATCTTTTTTTTTAGAAGTAGAATAGGTGATGAAAATGGGCTGGTACTGGGTCGTATAATCTCTTCGTCCAACATATCCCAAATCATCCTTTCCATTTCTGCTTTCTGGAAATGAGGGTAGCAATAGGGCATGACATTTACTGGTGTGGCATTTGGTTTTAAGGGAATTTGGTGATCCGTGGTGCAATGTGGGGGCAAGCCGTGAGGAAAAGCAAATACATCGGCGAAGGTGGAGAGGATATTGCAGAGGGTTATAAGTGTTAAGCAGTTGACATCAGAGGGCAAGTGAGTTTGAGAGGGACTGTGAATGAAATTTCCCTCTAGGAAAGAATCCAAGACGAGGGTGATAGTCAATTGAAAATAGTTGGCAGCAGAGTGAGTTAGCTCATCACACCTCAGCTGGCCCAATGTCATGGAGGAGGATGGTAGCCGGCTGTAGTCCATGGAGGATAATTTGAGTACCGACGTAATCAAAATGCATCTAGAGGGTTTTATAATCGAACATCACAAGCCCAATGGTGGCCAACCACTGCATCCCACGCACTGCATCAGCCCCATAAATGGGTAACAAATAGAGGTCCATGCTGAACTGTGTTTGGTCTAGAGTTATGCCGACATTAATATATAGTCCCTCACAGTGCAAGGAATCTCAATTACCCACCATGACATTAAAATGCTGGGAGGGCTCGATCGTCAATCCCAGGGGTTTGGCCAAGCAAGTTTGAAGAAAATTGTGGGTTAATCCACTGCCCACCAATATGATTACCGCATGACCCAATACAAATCCTTACAGTCGCAATGTGGAAGGAACAAAACTTCCTTCCAAAGCATGAAGAGAAATTGTAGGAACATCTGTCAAGGCTGGAGGCAAAGTCTCGATTGGCTCTGTTGCTAGGATGGTATCAATAGGAATTTCTTGTGCACAGGGACCATCCTCTGAATTTGGGATAACAATTTGGGTGGTGCCCTCTTCATCAGCAATTAGACACAGAAATTGCTGGGGTTTACAGCGGTGGTGGGGAACAAATCGTTCGTCACAGTTGAAGCACAAGCCACATTCACGACAAAATGCCACTTCAATAGGGGTGAGTCTTTTGATGGGTAATTTTGGCGGAATGGTTGAGGCCAGAGGAAATTTTGGTAGAGTTACCTGAATATGTACGGGCAGCTTAGAGGTTGGTTGACTGTGGAAATTGGAGCGCCCGGCATCCAATTTTTCTTCCACTAGCTTAGCCACACCAATGGCTTCAAGTAGTGAAGTAGGCTTCAGTAATAAGAGCTCGCGTCGTATCTCATCACGTAGGTCGGAAATGAAGCAATTTAGAAGATTAGCAGTAGTAAGCCCGGTTGTATGAGTGGCGAGGGTCTCAAACTCGGCCATGTAGGGAGCAACTGTTGTGGTTTGTCACAACTAGTAGAGCGTGGCTTCTTGGTTGAAATAAGTCAATGGCCCAAATCTGAGCTCAATATTTAACGAACAAATTTCCCAAGTAGAGAGCTGATGAGTCGAATGTATCCATTGATACCATTGGAGGGCAAAGTTGCTCATGTAGAAAGCCGCAATTGTCAGTTTCTGTTCTGGTGGAGTACAATGGTAGTGGAAGAAACATTCAATTTGAAATAACCATCCAAGCACATTCCCTCCCCCAAAAAGAAGGAATTTCAAGCTTAGCTAATTGGATGTTGCGTGTGATAGTGGAGGTAGGTTTGGAGACAATGGTGGTGGATTTGCAAGCAAAGACGCCATGAACGAAATAGGGGTTGGAAGCAACAGTGGTTGAATAGATGGAAGCGGTGGTTTCTCAATTCGAGTCAAAGCATACAAAATTTCAGTGAGGGAGTTTTAAATTTGCTAAGTAGTGGTAGTATTAGAAACAATACATTCTACATGTTGTTGTAGGGTCGTGGCTACGTCCTTTAGCTCCTTCGAGAGTCCAGTGATGGAATCTTCGAGGGCTTTGTACCTCGTCGACATTCCCTCCGCCATTCAGTCTCAATGAGAGCATCAATTGATACGAAGTTGCCTTCAATGAGCCTAATTAGGGAAGTTGAAGGAAGAAGATGAGGGACAGAGAGGGGAGTCTGGCAGAGGGAACGGGGTTCGAGAAGTAGAGGAAGAAGGCAGGGAGCGAGAAGAGAAATGTAGTATATTGATATATCCCCCTTTGGGCAGCTACAGGAACGGGCTCTTATACACGTGAAGCCCAACAGAATAGAAAATATCCTAACCGTCCAACAACAACAGCAGGAGACAATTTGCATAATAGAAAATCATAAGGATAACAGCAAATATAATATCCTAACAGAATAAAAAAGAAAAATTAAATATATTTGGCTAGTATAAATACAATTAAATATAATCCCGAAACTTAAGGGGAAACCGGGTCGTCCGTGAGCTTCTTCTAGTAGCCAGGTGACTTGATGGTGTGTGCGAAACTGTATCAACGAGCCATGTAACAAAAACACATTTTCCAATACTTACATGTGCTTCAAAGGTTTGTCCTAGGAAACAAAATACATTATGAATTCCATCAGCATTAACAACGCCATAGGTTGGGCCATGTAGTTACATGGATGAAAGAAAAATAACATTCAGCTATCATTGCAGGATGTTAAAAATGGTAGCCCAATACCCAAGGCTCCCCACATTGCAAGCCTTAAGAAAAGTCAAATATAGACAACTATACCCCTGGATGTACAGAGGTTGCTTCCATGGTTTAAATCCATGACCTTCAAGTGACAATGAAGCAAATCATTGTGCCAAGGATTGCCCCCT
>JAOVVI020012382.1:0-12268 GCA_028571085.2 Nepenthes alata | reverse complement strand
ATTAAATATCAAGTCAAATGTTAAAAAAATTCATAAAAACTATTCCTAGTCTATTATTTAATATTTTAATTTTGGCCATTAGATTTTTCTAATTCAATGACCCAAATACATGATATTTTCTTTAATCTTAATTTTATATGATTAGATTTAACATAAAACTTACACCTTAAAATAAAATAGGAAAAAGATATTATGTACAGTTGATCTTTTACAAATTTCAATTTTTATAACTTACCAAAAAGAGTTCACTAATCTTTCACAAATGTTCCTAATATATTAAATTAGATGGATATAACTTCAATTTTTATTACCAACCCCAAAAAATTCATTTAAAAAAAATAAAAATTAGATGAACATTAAATCATTTAGTCGAATAAAAAGCATCTCCCAAGAAACAAAAGCCTATGAACACATCAAGGTAACCGGGTTCAAAGTAGTCTAAGACATCTGTTTAAGAGTTCCGTCTGTTGTCCGATGTCTAAATGCCCTCGGGACAAACACAATTCGAAACTCTAAGGATTCGTTTATGCACGACTTCCCCATTAACGGGTGTTGGCGTGATCATAAGCAGGGATAAGACTACATATATCTGTCATTTTTCGAGTTTCTCATAGCATCATAAAGACTAGCATGCACTAAAGCAAGTATGAATAGAAAAAGAAAACGACGGCGTTTTAAGGAAAACATAGAGCAAAGAGAAATGTTCGAAGTAAAAAGAGAGTTTACCTTTCAAGGGCTGCAACATTTAGCATGGAAAGGAAGCCATGGAAATGTTCGAAGTCCAGACACATATTTTGCCTGTCAAAGCCTCACAAAATGACACTGCCCACAACAGAGAAAAGTGTCGGGTTTTCCGACAAGAAGATTACAAGAGTTTGATGCGATAAATGATCGTTCGGGTTGATAATTAGCCAAAGATGACGGGCTTGAAAGGAGAATAACAACATTTGACACTGCAAATATAAAATTGCCTCATTTCTTCTCTTCCTCGGTTGGCGGCAGTTTATCCCCGTCGTTGTCCTCCTTCTGCTGGGACTGAAAACAACACCCAATCGATCACAACTAGCAAATAATATTTTAACTCGGTATCAAATAGCTATCCTGATGTGGATTGTGTTTAAAATAAACCTAACGCAGTCTGATACACACCAATATTTTCTAATATCGTAAATATAACCCATCATGTAACTTCATCGATGACCAATAAATTGGCTGATAGGGCCGATATGTCCCAACCATTTTCCTATATATATTTGCTTCGCTTTGCTGTTAGAAATTTAAATTCACGAGTTTTAAATATATCTAAATCTTCTAAAAAGTTTAAATCCGTATACTCTATAGAGGTATAGTATATGCAAAGATCAAAAATTTTCAAAATATTTTTTAATAACCTAACAATATGATGAAATTAAGATTAATTTTGATAAAATTGATTAAAACTCATTAATTATGTACATAGATGTTAAAAAATTATCAAATTTTAGCATCTAACTCCCTTTCAACGGAGAGACAAGGAAAAAATTGTGTTTGTATGTCCAACACAAATATATATTGATACAATTATGACCGATATCTATATTTTTATACTGGATCACACTTGATTCACTCAAATGTTCAACTCAGCCTTGTAAAAGTATTTGACTCTTGCATTCAGTCAACAACTTATCATCTCTCAGATCTTTCCATACAAAGATTGGTTCTAATGGTTGGTTGGTACAGTTAAAGATGAAAGTATAATAGCCTGCCTACATAAAGAAGCAAGGCGACATTCTATACTTCTAGCTCAATCATCTATTTTTAGAGGAACAAAGCGATAAACCATTGTCATAAATTGAAGGGTAAACAACGCACCGCGAACAAGAAAAGAAGTAAACTCCAAAAAAATGGTATGTTCAAGAGATTACAATTTATATATGTTATTGTATGCTTGCGCTTTTAGACTTTTAGAGGATAAAGTAAAGTTGGATTCAGGGGGCTTCATCTCTCATGCGACCCTAGCTTCTCCCAATTTCAACCAACAATTTGAATAGTTGACTGAACATAAACGGCTGTGATTAAACCATTTTTCTTCAAAAAAATAAATAAAATTAACTGTTTAAAAATGATTAAATTACAACAATCCATGTTTAAATTAATGGTTTAGATTGGGATAAATTGGGGCTGCTTTTCCATGAGAGATGTAGCCCCATCTCAGGAATGTTCTCTAAAAAGTCTCAAAGGTGAAGGGATCCTTGTGCTTGAAGTCTCACAACCTCTGAAGGTTTGAGCACAAATGGACCCCTGTCTTAAATTCCAACTTCCAACCAAGGTTGCTTGGGCATCATGGATGTAAATATCTAACAATATCTAGTATATTGGCCAATATGTATTGCTATCCAGTTCCCTCCATACTAATACTTTCCAATATCATGGCAAAATCATAAAACCTTGTTATATCGGTGATATATCACGATATATCAGTTGATATTTTTCTATTACCTTACAATTATCAGATTATTCTTCTGATTTATCTAATACCGATACTTATTGTTCGATATATCCAATACAAATACTGATATCGATATTTTTATCCATACTGGACATGCATTGTTCCACTACATGGAGCATATATGTGATTGCAGCACATTGGTTAGTATGGACTTGAATATAATGGGGTAAGTTTTCTTTTATTTATGTGCAGAATATTTAGAACAATGGAAGCCTAAGTAGTGACCTATAGTAAGTAAAGCATGCAAGCATTGTAGAGGAAGGTTAATATTAAGACCGTATGGCAACCCAACTTTTCTAAACTTCCATTAATTCATCAACTGAATTGAAAGTACCAATACTGCCTATAAATTAGGAGTAAAATGACTTGGGGAAACAAGGAACTAATAAGGAAAACCTAATGGTGCTAGGATGACACTTTCCTAATCATTAAAAAAAGTTATAGCAATATCACGTAATAACATAATATTTTTAGACCTAGGAAAAAAGCTTAAAAAACATGAAATTATCTAATTAACAATGATAACCTAAAATTAAAGGATGAACCCACTGTGACTTGATCTCTCAATTGCTACCATTATTCAGTTTGGTCATTAATCCACCTCCTTTTGAAAAAACTTACCGAGTTTTAAAAAAGAGTAGAAACAGAAACCACAAACCAGATAGAGAAGATGTAGCAGGAAAGCAATCATAAGACAGCAATCACAGACGAGTCACTAACTAGGTTCAAATGTATCATTTCTGTTGCCACTAACCCAAAAGGCAGGCTCTAGCGTGGGTGATCCTTTTCTCATCAAACACAGTGGCAAGAAAAGAATCCATTTGAATAAATCAAGAAGATATCCGGCGTCTCCATATCCACTAAATTTAGGTAGGGCAACCAGTTGTCTTCGTTATCTGGCAAGCATGAAAATCTGAAATATGTTTTTCAAACTCAATTGGAAATTAGGTCATGCAATATTCCACTTTGAAAGATCTTTCCCCTTGAACACATCAGAAGTTTATTAAATTTTTCAACAAGGTGCTCCAACAGAAAACAGGTGAGTCTGTACTGGCTACCATTTCTTGGAATTAGAAAAACAGGAGCAGGTTTGGTATAACAAACAAGTGGCTCTGATTTAGTGATCTGCAAGAAAAGATTGGGCAATCTGTTTTTGTTTTGAAATCTAAGAAGGCTGTGAATTTCCAAAGGAAAAGAACAAAAAGGCATGGTGTTCATATTTGCCTGCTAAGTAACTTTCCAATAGCAAAAAATGGATGGATGAACAGACTTCAGGCTCAAAAAATAATAATAAAAGGAGAGGTGAGCAAAACCTGATGCTGCTTCTGCTCCATTCACAGACAGAAGAAAACAGTGCGCATGTATCTTGGAAGAAACTGAGGAGAGAAAAGATGGCACCACGGTTGTCGGTGGCGGTAGATAAGGTTTTGGATATGCTAGTACGAATATTATGCAGTGGGTGATGGAGAAGGGCAATTAATTATGAAATATGGAGTTCACGGAAAGGATTGGGCACTGAACCCAGGTTCTGTTTTGGCGTTATTGACTTCTGGAGAAGGTAAAACCAAGAGATGCAGGTGAAAATGCTACTGATGAAATGGGATTCATCCTTAATAGAGATAAAACAGAAAATGGTTGACTCAACGCGATGAAGGTGGAGGGTGAAGGATCAGATACAGGACAATTTTGAAGGATGGCTTTGAGACAATTAGAACAATTCAGCTTTGATATCAGTTGATGGGGAATGAGGCCAGATGGGAACATATCCAACATTTCTAAATTTACATTAGTTCAATGACAGAAGTGAAAAGTGCACAAGATGCCCGTTTGAAAAGCGAAACAACGTGGGAAACAAGAAACTAATGATAAAGGAAACCTAATTTCATTAGAATACAACATTCCTAATTATAAAAGATATAACCACAACAAATAATTTATGAACAAACCTACCAAAAGAATAAAAAGTCTAAATTATCTAAATTACAATAATTGTCTAAATTAAAAAGAATAACATATGATAATTCGATCATTCAATTGTTAAACTAAAGCGTGTTCCTCATTACTAGCATATTGCCTTACGGTCCTTGTTGTATATTTTTCTTAATATTTATTCGGAATGCTCAACTTAGCACCCCAAACCATTAGTTGCTCCACAGCTCACATGTGGGAGTGAAAAAAAAAAAAAAGACAGATCAGTGAACAAAGACAAAAATCACCATATGCTGGGCTAATAGTACATTTGCGAAAGCCTCAGTTTCAACTTAAAAGTTCTTGACATAAAGAGGGAACAAAACGTGCATAGTACATAGTCACCACTCTCCAAGAATCTAAAATTTTAATTTGATACTTCTGATATTACAGTTTTTTACTTACCAAAGAAAATAATAATACAATTTTTAGCATTAGATAACCCTCTCAATCTATTTAATGAAAAAGTAAGAAGAAAATGCTTATTTTTTGAACCCTTCATGGTTTCCATGCTTAGCTTATCACAACGATTGTGAACCATACCACCTCTGGATGAAACAATGACTAGTATAATGTACCCTCTTTTCTTTTCCAGACAAGTTTAAATGAACCATTTCATCACATTACAGCCCCTTCTTAGGGTCTATGTTAATGGAAAACTAAGTCATTGGTCTAAAATTTTAGAAGCGTGATGGTGAAAATTGGTATAAAGTAAAATAGTCCCAAAAGTGGTCCAATCCTTCTTTGGACCTGTTTATAGCAGGAATTTCATGCATCAGACTATGCTTTAAGTGAAAATTATAATCATGCATGCATACGTTGACTAAGATTGGGCATTCCTAAATTTCATAATTGTTTTTGAAGAGTTAGTTAGGGGATTGAGGAAACAGATAGCATTTACAAATATCCACCCAAGAATCCAAAGAAAAAGGTACAACATGGATGATTAAACACGTTAACTTTCAGCACAAAGCAACATGTTTACAACGGTTAAGATGATATCAAAGTACTTCAAACCTATCAGTTAGCAGAAGCACTAGACAGCACATTTTATCAATACCCCTAGAACCTCCAGCCAAAAGACAGGTACGAAGAGGCCTCATCAGAGCATATATGATATAAAGATTCATAAACATAAAAAGAACAAGACAATCTAAGAAACATTTAAGTCAAGCAGAAGAAAGAAGCAGCCATTAATTAGCATCTGCTCAATGCTCTCACTCAAAATTAAAGAGCCATCATGGAAATATACGTGAGGCTTAAGCATCTATTCGTGATATTTATGGAATCCCTTTTATAATTGTTATAAATTTTTGTTTTCATCTTCCAAACATGAGAAACATTAAATAAGTAAATTTGCACACCTCAGACGGGTTTTGCATGGAAGCAAGCAAATCCTTAACAGAAGGATCATTTGGGTCAACTCCAGGAAGCTGCAAAAAGCAACATAAATCATTTTTGGTAAGTGAACTCCAACATCATTCATAGCTAAACCAAAAATTAAACTAATTAATCAAAGCAAGGAGCCTGCATCTATCAACCAGGGACCTGCAATAAGCATAAACTACTTTGGCAATTTACATTTGCTCGTACAGTATCTGAAAGTTTTTCTTTTTTGTTCTTTTCCACTCATATTACAATGGAACACCAGTATAAAAGTCATAGTTCGTAGCTGCTGGCATACCGATGCAAGTATTGACGACACAAAAGACTGGTCTGTCAACAATTTACTCATATCTGTCTGACTCGCTGACTCCGTTGTATTATCCTGCACAGACAACTGAAGAGCTGCATTCGCCAGGAGGAAACAGTAAAAGTCACTGCAGAGACTAGGTCAAATACAAAGAATGTGAACAAAACTACTCTACTGTGCATGTACATCGGAGAAATAGGAGCACAATATGTAATGCAAACACCAAGGCAGTCCATACTGGAATATTTAGGAACAAGCTGAAGAAAGCATA
The DNA here is from genome assembly GCA_028571085.2 of Nepenthes alata. Classification (NCBI taxonomy): domain Eukaryota; kingdom Viridiplantae; phylum Streptophyta; class Magnoliopsida; order Caryophyllales; family Nepenthaceae; genus Nepenthes; species Nepenthes alata. The sequence goes on along the minus strand of JAOVVI020012382.1, from coordinate 5,848 downwards.
ATCGGGTATGCTACTTATCAAATTTTGTAGAATCAAATAAACAACACATGAAGACAGAAATGTCCACTAGAAGGCATAACCTTGTTTGACATCAATGGATTGTAGGAAATTGAGATTTCCATTCCAACCTATTCTCTTTTTATTCTCATGTTTGAATATGCATATTAGAAAAGCAATGATCACTTCAAATTGGTTTGCGGATGTGGATGCTCGTTAATGATTGATGACAGATACATAATGGAAAATAATGGAGGTGCCAACAGTTGTTTGATAGAAAAAGATTACACATAGTATTGAAAGATCAAACAATGGGTACATAATGAAAAAGAAAGAAGGTGCTGATGGATGTTTGATAGAGAATGAGTAAACAAAATACCGAAATAAAATCTCTAAAAATTTTAACTTGTAAAGCAAGACAATCTACCCTTGTTTACAGGAATGTGATTGAATTGGTAGTGTTTTAAAGGCAATCATATGTTCCTTGACCACCTTAAAAACCCCTTCCCAAGGTAGTCTCATCCTCTAACATGTAAATTAAACCAAACATTTGTAAAACATCAATGGGAATGTAAATTAAAAAAGCACAATGCTGTTGAAAAATTGAGAGATACTGATGTGTACTATATAAAACAATGGGTCATGGCACACAAAACAAATAATCTGCCCAAGTCCATTCCATGCATGCACAAACAGCCAATACAATGTCCTCATCAGCTGCTCACTTGTACAACTGTGGTAAGCAGATGATTAAAAAGGAAACTAACCCTACGTTTAGTTGACGGGAATAGAAATTCTATTTTCTCTTTATTTCCAGCTGAATAAATATTTTTCCGTTTGGTTACAATTTAATCAGGATTAAATATTACCACATTTCATTAGGTATTTTTTATTCCTACATATGTGAAAATAACTATTCCCATGACCCTTATTATTATTATTATTATTATTATTATTATTATTATTATTATTATTATTATTATTATTATTATCACTATTATTATTATTACTATTATTATTATTATAAATAATATCATTATTATTATTATTATCATTATTACTATTATCACTATTATTATTATTACTACTACTATTATCACTATTATTATTATTATAATTATCACTATTATTATTATTATCACTATTATTATTATTATAATTATCACTATTATTATTATTACTATTATCACTATTATTATTATTATTACTGATATTATTATTATTATTATTATTATTACTATTATCACTATCATTATTATTATTATTATCATTACTATTATTATCACTATTTTCACCTTATTCTTCATACTATTCTACAAATCAAACAATAGAATACTAATTCTCACTTTATTTTATTCCAACAACCAAACATGGGAATAAAAAATTCCAACTCAGTTCCCATCATATTCTATTCCCTAGGAATAATTATTCTATTCTCTAGGAATAATTATTCTATTCTCACCTTATTCTATTCCAACAATCAAACGTACCATAAATATAACACAAATTACAAAAGGAGGCATGCTCCCTCGTCACTTCTTTGTCTTTCAATGAATTCTATGAGGAAATCAGTTGAGAGCTATACCAATGGTTATCTGTAACATGTACAATTTTTTTTAAAAAAATGATACAGGAAAGACTCACCAAGTCGCAAGTATTGATCATCCACAGCTGCATCTGACATTTCTGTGTCATGCACGGTGGTAGTAGAGCTGGGGTCATCCATTGACATTGCAAGGGCTTGCTGTAACAGGGCATTCTCATCATCCTGTCAACATCAGGTCAGACATGTATGCAAAGAGAAAATACTGGTGATATTATACTGCGCAGTAGAAATAAATACACATTAGATTCATAAACTGAATATATAATATGCCCTATCCTTCCTCACAGTCCAAATTTCCCACATCTATTAGCTTTTGAAATGTAACATTACCATCAACATCAGCAAGATGATGAGTTTCGCTATGTAAGTCCTATTCCATCATTCCATTCAATCTAATGAACTATGCATTGATAGTGAGATCATTGTCTGCTATGTGTCACAATACAAATTTTTATAGCAACATACAGTGTAGCGCGTCCAGTTCTCGTGGGAATAGACGCCAGCCAAGTTGAACTATAAGCACTCTTAAGTGCTCGATGTCGGTCCCGGAACGCAACATGGAAACTTGAGTCAGTGTCAAGTTCGTAGGACGCAAGGAAGTCACTAGTGAAAGTGCGAAAATACAAGCAAGCAGTCAATAACAACAATATAACAACTGGATATGGAAGAATATTTCAAGAATTCATTCCCCCATAAAGGCTTATAGGCCTTTTGACATTTGGCACTAGTATATATTGGAATGCACCAACTGTCACCATGGGGTATCTAATTTTTTTTACAATGCTAAAATTCAAACTAAATTCACCTAAATTCTTAAAAAAATATACAATAATTAGAGAAAAATTATGTAAAATTTACATGGTTCGGTTCAGATTCTAACACTATACACTTTCAAGTCTATTTAATAGCATCAATCAAATTACTCCTGTCAACATTCCTAAACTATCTAGTTAGTATTCAAGCACTCGAACCATCTTCAGCACTCTAATTATCATCTTATCATACTGTAGGAATGGATTTTAATGTCCAATGTTTTCAAAGTTATGCCACTCGCCCATTGCTGCTTTCCATAGCCAACATTCTGATTCACATAAAAAGCCCAACCTAAAATCATCCAGCAAAGTTCTCCTCTCAAGTTTTGGATATAAGTGGCAATGACATAACCACCTAAATGCATTTCTTTAATTGATAAACCCATCATAACGTTGTGCATTGCATCTCATTTTCATCAGCTATAGAGAAAAATCATGAATCTGCTTACATTCAAGCACACTTCGAAATTAATTTTAGCTAGTTAATTATTCACCTAGAACAACTAATTTTACATTCAATATCATGTATTGAATATATTACTAGTCTTGGAGCCTTCATAATCTAGAACGCAAAATTTGACCATATTTCTCATCCAACTATGAAAGTAACTATAACTGGGGGAATCCTAGTTCCCCCAGCACATTTGTGATGGTAGTCAATAGATAGCATCAATAAATCTAATATAAAGCCTTCTTTCCCAAATCTTCCATAGCGATCCCATTATAAGCCTCTTCTGAATCAATACCAGAGCACGTGTAAACTCCTCCTTTCTCAAAATGTTTCCACAAACTCAAAAAAATATATATATACTTCCAATGGTACATATATGATACAAAATCAAACTTATTTTCGAACACCACCTCTTGTTTTAATATATGCCCAACACACTTACAATTTTCAAATAGCTTGATTATCCGGATGGTACAATTTGTAATATCTCCCTCATTGTTATTGAGTTATCTGTTATTTCATTTGAGGGAAGGTAAAAAAAGGTGAAAAGTATCAATGTATGTAGACTCAACACAGGCCTCCATTCACCCCCCATCTTCCCTTCATCCTCTCCATTTCTTCCAAAACAATAAAATCCTAAAGTTTTTCTCATGCACTCATTTGGAAATTTCTTGGCTAACATAATCTTTTATTATAGGAGCATTCAATCATACTTTATGTCGTAAATATTTTCAAACATAATGCACATTTGTGAAGGTTGTCAATCGATGGCATCAATAAATCTAATACAAAGCCTTCTTTCCCAAATCTTCCATAGTGATCCTATTATAAGCCTTGTCTAAATCAATACCAGAGCACATGTAAACTCCTCTTTTCCCAAAATGTTTCTACAAACTCAAAAATATATATATATATACTTCCAATGGTACACCTATGATACAAAATCAAACTTAATTTCTAACACCACCTCTTGTCTTAATATATGTCCAATACACTTCCTTACAACTTTCAAATAGCTTGATTATCCAGATGGTACAATTTGTAATATCTCCCTCATTGTTATAGAGATATCTACTATTTCATTTGAGGGAGGGAAGGTTAAAAAAAGGTGAAAAGTATCAATGTATGTAGACTCAACACAGGTCTCCATTCACCACCCATCTCCCCTTCATCCTCTCCACTTCCTCCAAAACAATTAAATACTTAGAGTTTTTCTCATCCACTCATTTGGAAATTTCTTGGCTAGCATAAGCTTACATTATAGGAGTATTCAACCATACTTTATGTTGTAAATATTTACAAACATAATGCACATTTCTAACAGTTGTCAATTGATGGCATCAATAAATCTAATACAAAACCTTCTTTGCCAAATCTTACATAGTAATCCCATTATAAGCATTTTCTAAATCAATATCAGAGCACATATAAGCTCCTCTGCTTTTCCAAAACTGTTTCTTACGGACTCTAAAATAATACTTGCAATGGTACACCTATGGCACAAAATCAAACTCATTTTCTAGCACAACCTCTTGTTTTAATATATGTTCAACTACACTAATTTCAAATAGCTTGATTATGCAGATAGTACAATTTGTAATATCTCCCTCATTGTTATTGACTTAGGTGCAATTTCATTTGATGGAAAGAAGGTAATAAAGTGAAAAGTATCAATGTATGTAGACTCAACACATGTCTCCATTCCCTCTCCACTTCCTCCAAAACAATTAAATCCTTACGTTTTTCTCATCCACTCATTTGGACATTTCTTGGTTAACATAATTTTATATTACATATACTTTATGTCCTAAACATCTTGTAACAGAATGCATGCTAGTTGTCAAAAAAATTGCATTTTTTATAGATCTGTTTACTACTGATACTATCCTCTAACAGATAGGTCTAACAATTTTAAGACTTTTATATTGCAGATATAAACCTTTCATTTGGTATTCAATTAATATATTTCTTTAGCAAGATTAGAAGCTCTTCTCCATTTATTGTTTTTTCAATTTCTATTCCACTCTTTCACAGCAAATTTGAATTTTCCTCTATGCATGTTCGGTGCCTAGTTCTGTTTTGTGTGCTCCGCATTTGGGCCTTTCGTGCCATCCTCCTTTCTTTCTTTTCCTTCCACCCTTCAATAGCTCTTTAATATTTCAATTGTTATCTTATGCATTGTCACCATGTTCCAAGTCTCTTTGGAATTAACAGCCTTTTGAACATCATTGTTCCACCGTGGCCTCCACTTTCCACATAAATTTCCTCTTCTAGATTGTACAGAAATTCTTTTGCTACATTTTGACATGACTAGCCATCTTGACAAATGCATGTTTCCAATATCAGCATGCTTTATTCGCCATATAACTCTACATCTCATTTTCTTTCCTCCCTTTGAATTTCAAAATCATCTCTTACACTTCTCTGCTGCATGCATTATCTTCGGTATAGCGCATTCATCTAACAGCAGTCCTCAAAGGATAATACACAGTCATGTATTGGCCTCTATGTTCCAAGCTAACCTACTATTCATATCTCTTGAAGTAGCTTTGTCACCATCCATCTCTGGATGGTACAAATTTCATGGTATACTTGATGCTGTGCAACAACATTTTGATGATGCACTACAATTGGAATAGGTGTTGGTTGCTGGACTCGTGTCAACAAACAAGGCCAAGCTAATGAAGAATCTTACAACATCAAGAAGCATTTCTTGACAATGAGGATTACATACACATTTCTCCACAGAGAATGGGGAAGACAACATTTACTTCAGTAAATAATTAGAAATAAATGCAAAAGCTGGATAGATACCATCAGGTCATTTTTCTTGTTATCTGCTTCAGTATTTGCAGCATGGGTGTTCTCTGTCATAGTTGCATCTTGGGAACTGGACTGCTGTTCCCCTCCTTTCTCCTGCCTAGCAGTTTCCTCTGCTGCCTTTTTAGCTGCTGCTTCTTGTCTTGCCCTCTCTTCTTCCAT
>JAOVVI020012380.1:0-12269 GCA_028571085.2 Nepenthes alata | reverse complement strand
GAGAATGAAGAAAGAGAAAAATATAGTAAAAAGAAAAAGGTTTGTTTTTTCTTGGCTTGCTCTGGCCTGCCATCCTGGTACGCCGGGCGTGCGCCTGCCATGGCAGGCCTAGGGAGGCGTAATCCTGCCACTCTACTGGCAGTAGAGTGGTTGGGTGGTCAGCCACGTGGCCCCCTGGTATTATATATATATGGCTGCTGCGTGAGAGAGTAAGTGGGCGTGAGAGTGCAAGCAAAATTGAGAGAGCAATCTTAGGAGAGCAAAAAAGCTATTGTGAATGAGAAGAGGAGTACACCACCGGTGAGAGAATGGAGAAAGAGAAAAATATAGTAAAAAGAAAAAGGTTTGTTTTTTCTTGGCTTGCTCTGGAGAATTTTTCTCTTTGACTTCTCGGGTGTGTAGCGAATATTCCATCTTGGAGGTTTATAACATATTTCACATAGTAAAGTTGCTGTTGCCTCTGCTCCCGTAATTTTTTTCTTCGGTTTCAGAAGGATTTCCACGTTAAATCTCGTATGTTTCTCTTGATTTTTGTCTTTTCTTTTTACTGTCTGTCCAAAAATTGTCCCTCTGTCCGAGTGATTTGTCTTCTCGATCATTGCACTCAGATCCATTCTGTCTAAACGTCCGTTTGCCCCAACAATATGTTCACTTGATGACAAAAAAACATTGACTTATAAACTTACCACAATTAATATACAAAGCTCAAATTAAGTATAAAAGTAACATAAATTTAACTCAAACATATGAAAATAAAGTTGATTATTTTATCGTTTAAATCAACCAATATCTTTGGTGGCACCACAACATATTTAATAATTTAGCATAAGTCTTCTAAGCGTATGATATTAGGCAAAAGTATCAAATATATATATAAATTTTAATTTTTCTTAAATCTACTACCTGATTCCATTTACTTTAATTCTATTATCATCTTTTTTCTAGTTAAATTGCTGACTTTTATTTTTTTGCTATTTTTTTTATAAAAATTTTATCTAAATGACCATGTACATCATGTAAAATATTTTCAAATTTAACCTTTTTTTTTAAATTTTTTAACATCACAAATATATTCAGCTTAAATTGTAACCAATTTGACTTGCGTCACACTACTAACATCGACAAATGATGACAACAATGCAAATAAACAAGGCAATCTATTTATTTATATTAACAAATACACATAAAAAGATGAATAGGCACCGTGTCGACTGAGATCCCAAGAAACGAGCCTAAACGCCTCTGAAACTGCATGATAAGTAATAAAAGATTGGATATTAATTAAAAGATCAATCGCCTTTGCCTTGCAGAGAGCCAATCTCTTGCAAGTAATGCCCAGCGTCTAGAGCTGCCATGCAACCTGCGTCCACGGCTAACCAAAATCAAAATACTGTACTTTTAAAAAAGGAAAATTTATACTTAAAGTAATATATAATTGGCGAGGTAAATTAAACTTACAGTGAATCCATGGGGCATTCTGTTCGCTTGAACTGATAATGGTCAAATCAGTTTCACAACTAACGCAACCAAAAGCAAACTGTATGAACAACCACTCTTATTTTCCCCGAGAGAGTGAAAGATGGGAGGAAAAACAAGTTACGGATATAGGAATCAGCCACACTGAGACTACGACTAGGCCTAGACTCCAAGGATCGGTGGGAAATTTTTGGCAATGGGAGAAAACCTGACAAAGCAATGCGGTGTGGGGGTAAAAGGCTCCCACGTTGTGAAGTTCTTTTCATAGACAAGAAGCAAAGATGAAATTGTTGGGTTTTGGACACTTTTTTATCGGTACCACGATAAATGAATAGTTATCGGAAGGATACGTGACATTTGTGCAAGGGTTGACCAAATGTCAGTCAAAGATCATCAAAGCGGTAAAACACGTTAAACGGTAGAATGATATTCATATGAGGGTTGGCCGAGGATCGATCGAATGTCAATAGAGTGACACATGACAGACGCTCGAGTGATACGCTTAACACGATTTTAGGGCAATCTCCTGAAATCATTTTTTCACACAGAGCGCCGCACAAAGAAAGAGAAAAAAGAGAGAGAGAAGAGGAAGAAGGTCGACATCCGATTAATACTTGATTTGAATTCCGCTCTTCACCAAGGTCGAATACGTTATTCTAAAGTGAATTTCTAAAACGTATTTTGATTGATTGCTCTTATTTCTCATTGTACTTTCTCTTATAATTGCTAGGTATGTTGATAAGATTGTAATCAACTATTCTTCACTCGAAATTGTAGAGAAATAATTTCGGAGAGAATTATTTATAACCGACACTATTATTATAATAGATTTATTTAAAATTTGTTCAGTAATTTTTTTCTTAGTTAAAAAGGGTTTTCTACGTTAAAAACGCTGTACATTATTATATTTCTCATACTCACAAGTTTGTTACTTGACATTTGACGAAGGGTTCGAATTTATTCTGCTTCGCCGAGTTGTGTTTGGGTCAAACCCCACCAAGAATCTAGGGTTATTTCAACAATTCTAAGACCAAGAAAAGAGGGATTGTGTTGTGTTCCTAGATCCGGGTTGTCATACAGGTGCTACTCAATCTTCCATGACGAGTCAAACCGGAGCCGATCCAATCTTTATCTCTTTGAACCTGGACCCTGTGCAGTACAATTAAAAACGAAAGATCAGAAGCCTACCATATATCCTCCAACGCTCAAATCAAAAAACTTTCTTAAAAGATGGAACGATACTAGAAGGATACAAGGAAATGCGTAGATGCATATAATGGTGGATGGAGTATTTGGATGGGCCGATTAAGGGGCAGTTTAGATATGCGTCCGAAAAAGGGGCGTTTAGTGATGCGCCCGGTAGGGGGACATCTTAGAGGTGTGCCTAGCAAATGACAAGAGTAGAATTCTGAAACAGAAGGCAGGTCACCCAGACATATGACCTCTTGAACGGAAAGTAGAATCTCCTAGATAGCCTCCCGGATGGTGGATGGTTGCTAGAAGGATGGACTTTGGAATGGAGAAAATGAGCTTCTGGGTAGTGCCTTCTGGAAAATGGGACGGCCTCCTGTAAGGAGGGCCTGTTCTTCCTTCTTCTAAGCCTCCTGGAATGAGGGATGGCCTCATGACCTCTCCTTCTCATTTTCGTCCATCACCTTCTGCTCTCTCTTTTCTGTTTTTCCCTCCTGAGCCCCCTCTTTTTCTGAATGGAGAGATATTTATAGAGTTAGAGAGCAATTAGGTTGCCCTTATCTAGTGATAACCGCCATGGATAAGATATGACGAAACGGTTGGCCGTTATGCGGTTCTAACCGATTAAACGTAAAGTGAGTCATTTTAATTGGGCTGACTGGGATGCTATTTGTTTCTTGAGCTCACTTCTTCTGCTAAGGGGCCCTTTTTCTGGGCCGGGTATGCCGAACCTATCAGATTGTAATTACAATCTATGTAAGTTCGAATATATATATAATATTACGGAAAGATGGGGTTTTAAATCTCATTTACAACCATGCCATGTACAATGACTCGTGCAACCCTGAGTACCAACTTGTTTACCATTCTGTGCAATCAGAGATGGGGAGATCTATTTTGTTTGAAGCTAATGATAGTATGGAATACAAGTCTATGAATCCTTTCACAAGACTTTATTGTAAATAAAATTTAAAAGCTAGCAATTTTCTAATATTTTTTAAAGTATTCCAATATTTGTAATCATTTCCAATGGCCTGTACTAAAACGCAATTTTCCCAAGAAAATATGAGACTCGGGCCCATTATATAAATGAAGATCAATGACCTTCATTCTGTCGGATCATATTTTTTGGGCTAAAACAGGGTAGTTGTCTTAGCTTTTCCAATTTTAGTGGAGGTGCTGAACTCACAATATCATTATTAACATCAGCACAACAGCCTGAGAAAAGAGTAACATACAAGTATTAAGTTGCCCAACAGCTACTAAAGGGCAGCTTTTAATTTGCTTTTCATGTGAATCATCCCATAGAAAGAAAATAATTGCATGTTGTGAAGGCATCGCAGAGGAAATTGAATGGGTTATTGACGAGCATTATGATTATTTACCTTCCTTGCTCATCTACAAAATAGATCTCCACAATTCCGACCACAATGCCACAAGGTGAAAGAATAAGTTAAAGGCCAGAAAAATCGACATTCTCTCAATCCTTCAGCTTATATGGGCATCACACCACATCAATCAACTCATGTTTCTACTTAATTACAATGGGGAGGGAAGAAACATTCGCAACATTATGTCCACCAGAAGGGTTCAAAATCACCTAAAGATAGGTAAATGAATCATGAGAGGATGCCAAAATGAACTGTAACTCATTTACACTGCCGCATACCAAGAAAGAAGTTTTTTTGCTTTCTACGGAAGTGTAAACTGCTCGATGTGCTAGAGAGACACAATTCACAATGACCTGAAATGATGGGCTAAGTTAATTAATATATTGTCCAAATTCCCCACTTCTTTTAACTTCTCCCTATACTAGTTAACCCTTGTTTCATTCAAATCCCCTCACAAGTCGTGTCATTGACAGACAAAATTGACCCCAAGCTTCAATAATTCAATCATCACAAAATTCTCCAGATTATCTGCACCTCCCAGCTTGCGGGCAACCTCATTGCTTCTTCCTCATGTAGCATAATGTGTGAGTGTGAATCTATAGCTTGTTTAGGGGGTCAGTTAACCCCATTGAAAATACAATGAGATGAAAAAAGAGAAAAATTGAGAATAGTTTTGGCAATTTCACCTGCTCCTTGCTACTATAGCTTGATAATGGCAGTCTACTAATCAAACAAGAATGTGCCTTTAGTTTCTGGAGCAAGAATAGCAGGATGTCCAATTCGGCACCTGATCTATCATCATCAGGTGCACTTACCCGGACCTGAGAAGATGATGGATAGGGCCCAGCTACCTCTCAACCAGATGCCACTGCTCTCCAGAAATCCCAAGCAATTGGGTCAGAGACAACCAGCTAGCCACTCGTAGTAACTACAGCCTTTCAGATTCAGTGCTATACTGCTATGGCATTTCATTTTAAGAAATATTTCAAACTTAGATTGGTAGTCAGAGCACAAGACATCCAAAGCCCTCAATTCCAAGGTGGCCTTGGGTAGCAAGACTGACTCCGGCCATAGTAACCAATATTCACAAAACTCTCCAACCAACTATGGGCTACCAAATGTGGTTTTTAATGATAATTTCTTTAAAAAATCGCTTACATATTGCATATTGTGCTACACATACCAGACAACAAACCCTATAACTATGCTCCGGCTATCCCACTCCACACACACCTCACCTAGATAGATAAGATGCACTTGTTCTTCCTCAGCAAAACTCAAACATCCTTCTACATATCAAGCAAATAATAGCAAATCAAGATGCAATATGTAAAGGTCACTTTTTTGGCAATGCCAGACTCTATGGACCAAAAAACCATCAAATTACAGTAAATAATGTCTCCCCGACATTCATGCAGAATTTGATGCCTCGTCCATTAGTATGCACAATAGATTGTCCAAGGTGATCCTTGAGTGCTTCAATGAAAACTCACTCCTATGACCTCCTTTTGTTCTAATTGGAAACTTTTTTAGCCAAAACACACATCCAGAAACTCTCATTTATCATCACAGCAATTCTTCCAAATTCATTAAATGTAGTTGTTGAATAGGAGTTCCTCCACTAAGTTCGAGAAACGACTGCCCTATACATGAGGCTCCTGGATTATAAGGTTTACCTTCAGTAAGGGACCTCCTTCCATGGTTAAATATGTGGCCTAAATCCTCCAATCCTAAATACTTCGAAAAATAAATCCAATGACAAGGTGAGATGGACGAAAATAGAGAACTGGAAAAGCCCCGGTTGTCAACAACTCAATGTAATGACTAGCTTACAAGTATACCAACTTCTTTTGTTGCCCCTAAAGACTATTTTTTCCCATAATTGACACTAACCCACTAAAGAATTAAATCCTCAACAAACTCCTAATTTGTTGCATCAATGGTAACACATGACAATTACAGTACTTCCATCCCAGAAGGCCATTCACTCCAAAATGAAAAATTGGAATGATGCTTTGGCCCAAAAAACAAAGCAGCCATCATGAATAACCTCCATTCTATTTATGATATGCATCCTGCTGCATTTTTCTTTTCATAAATGTCTGTTCAATTATCTCACACATCTAATAGCATCTTTTCCTAGAATTACAAAACTTGCAAATTTCATCTTTTATTAATCAGTAATGAGAGTACAAAATCTCAAACAGTATATAAGACGTAATCATGCATTCCTCAAAATGTTTCCATGAAAAACTATTCTCTTCACCTACTATTAATAAATGAAAAACTATTTGGAAAGAAATTCTGTCAATAATCTATAAAGAATTATGTATATCAAAACCCAACAAGAAACATAGGAGAATATCACAGGCAAAGCATGTAGTCGCATTTAGTGTGTCACAAAATCAGACCCTCACAAGCGTTCCAGAAGGAATTATGGCTATGAAAAGATTTGTCATTGTAAACTATTTCTAATGCATAGATTTACAATAATTTGACTAAAAAACCACAATAGTAAATGCTTCCAATAGGATTTTGATAATCTCTGTTAAAATTCAAAATCTCTAACCTGCTTCCAACAAAAGTTCAATTCATAATAGAAATTCTAAGCTCTTTTATGTTGAAGATTCTGAAAACATTACAACTAAAAGACAACATAAACATCTATATATAAATTAATTAAATGATGTTAAAAAAGACATTGATATATTCTGACTAATGTTTAAAATACATTCCCCCCAAAAAGAACAAAAAAGGGAAATCATAACAAAATTCAAAATCCTTACATATCATATTAGCAGATGGAAACACGACGTAAATCTAACTTGGACTTAACATATATGTAAGCTCACTGTGTCACAAATTGAATGTCTGGGTCATAGATGTGGACAACTTTTAACCAAGGGTCAATGATGATATTCCATTGATGTTAGTTTTATCCTTAAATCTGCAATTTGAAAAAGCCAAAGTGTGCCCATCACAACCTTTTTCTATCCTTTTCAATATTAGCTAACAATCACATGAGGGTCAGATGGGGGAAGGCAATCTTTAGATAGCTCAAACTCCTTGGATCCCAAAGGAAACTTTGTACCAATAAAAAAACAAAGATTGTTTATTTTAGAAAAATGGATATCGAATTAGAACTAGTCCCAAAAAATCAAGGACACCGAAGATGGGATGGAGTAAAATTCAACAATACTCTGCCCAAGAAACTACAGAAGTTGTGTTAAGCAGTTGCCTTTAGCTTGCAGACAAAATGAGCTCGAACTAATGATCTCTTTCTAATTAGAAGTTTCCCAACAGAAAGAAAGCAGAAAAAAATTCTTAGGCGCAGCAAGTGAATCTAGAGATCATTTGTTTTTTCATTGTCAGTGCACTAGAGAGGAGACTGAAGTGGCTCTCAGCAAAACTAGCAAGGAATGCAGGGATGAAGAATTCAATTCTGTTTTGTGTTGGATGCAGAAAATTTAGAGTGAAAATCAGCAGTAGTACAGAAGATGAAACCCGTCTTTTGTGCTACCTAATCATTTCTGTGGAAGAAATAAATATGAGGCAGTTTAAATGCAATATTGGAATCTCAATGGGATGGTGCAGATTCTTGTCTACTGTTGCCTTAAGGATAGATGATGTTAATGATTGTATTAAAGCACAAAAACATTAAATGCTGGCATTCTTGTACGTTGGGGCTGTTCTTGAGGGCTGCTGGATATGCCCAGGGCAGATGGCCTTGCACTTCTCTCCGTCATGAAAGGTATAGAGAAAGTTCAATGGAAGTTATCTTCCTCTATCCTACATCCCACCAGTTAACCAATTGAGAAAGACAATTTTCCTTTTATTATCTATTCTTTGCTTCACTCGGTCTCTGTTCACTGAGTTCAACTGAATCGCAACATAACCAATTCTAAATCAAATTCTATTTTAACTGATCAAGAAATGTACAGATATGCCAGAGGTTATTTTCGAATATGAAAAAACAGGCAATATATGCAAGCAATCAGGGAAAAGAAACAAAGAAATTAAACAGAAATATGCAACGCCTAGATATAGAACGTAAAAGACTAACCAGTGCCAGCAGCAGTAAAAGCCTGCCTGTACTTGTCCTGAACATCACCAGCAGCGAAAACCCCACGAACACTTGTCTGCGTAGTCCCAGGCTTTGTGACTATATACCCATCCGAATTCAGCTCCAATTGCCCACCCCAAAATTTGGTATCCGGCTCATACCCTATAGCGAAGAACAACCCCGAAAGCTTCAAATCTCTTACCTCTCCTGTCACCACATTCTCCACCTTCAATCCCGTCAAAACTCCTCTCTCTTCATCGCCATATGCTTCCACAACCACGGAATTCCACAGCACCTCCATTTTATTGTTCCCCAGCGCCCTCTTCTGCATTATCTTCGAAGCCCTAAACTGAACCCTCCTGTGAATGATGAAAACCTTCGAGGCGTACTTCGTCAAAAAAATCGCCTCCTCCATTACCGAATCGCCGCCTCCGACCACCGCCAGAGGCCTATTGCGGAATATCGGGCGGCGCCGTCGCACACAGCGCAGGCGGAGATCCCTCTGTTCCAGAAACCGTTTCACCTAGGAAATCAAGGCGCTTGGCGACAGCGCCAGTGGCGACGACGACGGCGTCAGCGAGGACGGACTTTGAATTGGTGAAGACCTTGAACGGTTTCACGGAGAAGTCGACGCCGGTGACGATCTCGGTGATGATATCGGTGCTGAACCCCGCTGACTGTTTGCGGAATCGGTTGGTGAGTTTGATTCCTAGGATTCCGTCGGGAAATCCGGGGAAGTTCTCAACCTCGGTGGTCATTGTGAACTGTCCGCCAGGAGGGATGCCGTTAGCCATCCACCCTTCAAAAAGGATAGGCTTGAGGTCAGCGCGGGCTGCGTATATGGCGGCGGCGTGGGCAGCAGGGCCGCTGCCGATTATGCAGATGCGAGTGGTGAGTGTCTGATGGAGGTCGTCCATGTCAGCGGACAAAATTTTCGCGGAGGCTGAGGAGGATAGAGTAACCGCTGGGAAAGGGCATGCAGTTTTGGAGCAAGTTCACCACATGTTTGGGCGCGAGAATGCGTCACTGTTGAGCACTCGAAAATGATAGAAGGGATTAGGGACGCTCATTTTTCAAAGAGGTTGAACATATTTTTTTTAATTTAAATTATTAATATTTATATAAATAATTATAATTTAATTGTTTTTTAAAATATAAAAAATTAGTTAAAATTAGTTAAACTTAATTATTAAATTATAATTATTTATTTTAAAATAAATAATTAATATGGGAAGAAAAATAAGACGAAGTCACCCCTAACCTGGGATCAAGGGATTAGGGCTACCGGGCAGAAATAAAGGGAGAGATTTTACAAGTATTTGGGCTGGGCCACTGGTCCAACTGGTTCAGATATAGGCCCATGTTAAGTGGACTATAACCGAGCCTATTTGAATGATCAACCTGGCTAAGTCCCAAAATTCAATAGCCATCTAAAAGTGGGTCAAGCCCAAAGTGTATACTCATTACATAGGAGGGCTCGTCCTCTGCATGGCGCGGGTTGTGATAGACTCTAACATAATATTTGAAAAGATATAATAAAATTTTCATTATTATATTATTTATACAAATATTATTATTTTATTATTTTAGTGTAAATAATAATAATTTTAAAAAGAATTATTATTACTTCAAAATGATAAAGAAAAAATTATTCATTATAAAATATTTTTAATATTTATTAATATCTGAATTAGACCTAATTAAAACAAAATTTGAATCTGATATAAATAAAATTTAAATAAAAATTTGAAACTACAATATCGGTTAGACCGCACGTGACCTTATTATCCACACAAAAAATCATAATCGTGTCAATTTATAATTCTAAAATTGTCAAAATCATAATCATGTCTATTTATAATTTAAAAATAACTAGTTTAACTTGAAATATAGATTTTTATATTTTTTAAAAGCTTATAATTATATAAAAATACATAAAATATAAAATATTATACAATTATAATTTATGAATTAAAATATTACTTAATTATATATTTAAATAAAAATATTTACATAAAAATTATTAATTATATAAAAATATAATATATTAAAATAATTTTTTTAAATTTGATATTTTTAAAATAAAATTTATGTATATTTATAAAAAAAATTATAATCTAAACCGAATTAGTCTAAACCGATTACTTTCATTTATAATGACCTAAAAATTTAATTATATTTAATTTATTTGCTATATCTATATATAATATTGATATATTAAATTATATAAAATTTTTAATCGATAAGATTAGATTGACCAAACTATTCTATTTGATCAAATCTATCCAAGAATTTTAAATACCTGTTAGAATAATATTTTTTAAATGATGATAAAAAATATTTTATATAAATTATCTGGTTAATTATATTGCTATTATTATATATTGAATACTAAAAATTAACTTTTGTTTTAAATTTATGTATTTCAAACAATTAACTAAGACATAAAATATTTATTTTTAACCAGATTTTCACTTTATTTTATTACATAAAATTAATTATTTTTTTAAATATTATTTTATTAAATTGATTAAATATATTATAAGAAAATTTCATTTAATTGTCCATTTTAAATGTCTAAATTAAATGATTATTATTATTTTAAATTTAAATATTAACTATAATAGTACTTAATACATTAACTTATCTAAACTGACTATACATATTAATTAAATAATATTTTTTATTTTTAATATTATTATTTTTTATTATTTGTATAGAAAAATATTTTAATATATATTTTCAGTCTACTCTTTCAATGATCATATATAAAAATTATTTATCTTGGGATTAACAGAATATAATAATAATATGTTATTACAAACATTCTAGCAATAATAATTACGGCTCGCTTCAGAAATCCTAATCTACGTAAAAACGAAGGATAACCACTTCTCAAATTTTAAGAAAAATATTTATTATTAAATTATTTAATTAATTATTTAAAGGCATACAAATACCATATTTTTGATAATCAAATATATCTAACAAACATTATAAAAATAAATATGTATATTATAATAATTAATAGATTAGGTTGATAATGGGAACAAAGGCTCAAGTAGTCTTAAATGAAAAGAATCCTGTGATTAATTAATTGATTAATTAATTAATAATATTAATTAGACACTAACAATGTGAAATTTCTTGTGATTAGCTTGAAAAATGATGCATACAACCTCTAGAAACAGTAGGACCATGGTCCTTTGGGAGGAGGAATAGTAAGAATCTCGGTCAATTGGTAAAGGTAGTAACGGGATGAGGCGTTTTGACAGAAGGAGAGGAAAATCATATAAGAAATAGAGGGAGAGTAGAGCAAGAAAGGGAGGAGAGAGGGGAAGAGTCCGCGGTCTCAAGAAAGAGAGGAGAAAACGAGGACACAGAGAGAGGGAGGAGAAAGTTAAAAAGCAGACTAGTAATATTTTTTTTCATATCTCTACCCAGCACAGTAGGTGATTTTATACATAGATGCTATACGTGGTTAGTAGGACTGTTAACAAATAATATATTCAAATTTTACTAACAGTGTATGTGTGGGGAAGTTAACTATTAACAAATAGACAATACACGTGTAATCAGACGTGGAGATTCTAACGGAATTAGTTTAAGTCTGTAACATTGTCGTTTCCTTCAAAAGAATCTTATCCTCAATATTACATAAGGGACATTTTTCAGCAACTGCCTATTCGGTGGCCTCGAGTTAGGCGGAATAAAATGGCCTTCGAAGGCATGAAAAGAGATAGGTGGAGGACGTGCCGAAACCAGAGACAAGGATTCTGTTACTTGAGAAGTGTCTGGCGAAGGATCAGAATCCAATGAATCAACTGCTGAAAGTTTAGTTGTAAGCAGGCCAGAACCATCGTCCTCAGTAATCATACAGAGAAACTTGGGGGGCTTTACATCGATATCCAAGGGTGAACGGCTCATCACAGTTAAAACACAACCCGCATTCTCGGCGAGCTGTTATTTTTGCCGGAGTTAATTTTTTTATGGGCAATGTTGGACAATGACTGGAGGGAGGTAGTGTTTTATGCAGAGGTGGAATAGTGGTTGTTGGTGGTTTGGTAAGTGTATTGTGCTGATAAATAGATTGTCCATCCTCAATTTTTTCGTCCACTAATTTTGCCAAGCCAATGGCTTTCGGCAAC
>JAOVVI020012379.1:0-12269 GCA_028571085.2 Nepenthes alata | reverse complement strand
GGGTGGGTTGAAAGTTAAGCTGCGCCCATCCAAGGGGTGGCGGTGTGAGACACTAATCCCGGGAGCCCTAAAATACGGTGATCCCATGATTGCTAAAGTGTGTGTTACGACAGTGTGTTACTGCACGTGTAGTTGAGGGGAAAAGTATGTCTTTTTGTTACTATCTTCCTGCACTCGGGCCATCTGTTCTAAGCAACTCATGGCAAGTGCGTCTTGTAGTATGTTGAATGGCAATGGTGTTTTCTGATTTATTGGGGAGTGGTTGTGGCTTTAGTGGTTATATATTGCTTAGTTCCCTTTCATGTTGTAATCCTCCAAATTTATTGTAGGGATCATTTTCTTGCCAGATGCTTGTGAAGGTAGATTTAGGTGTTGAACGTCGAAAACGATATTTCACTTGGTGGTTATTATGATTGCACAATCATTTTTTTTGTGTTAAATTATATCCCAAAATTACCCAAGAGGGGGTGTCACCCAAGTACAAAAAATATCAGTCAGCCTAAAGTACTAAACAAAAACCTACATTCCCAAACACAATTAAAAAAAAACAGAGGAAGAAATAAAAAAAAAACCACAAAAAGCGAAACAGAAGCTAATATAAAGTTCCTAACTATGATTCACTTTCCATTAAAGTCTTTGATGTTTTGTTAACGGTAGACTTTGAACCTGACAAAGGGGTATCTAAGTCCTACAAATAACATGTCGTCTTAGCAAAGGGAAGCAAAGAAGTCACCAGTAGGTTGTCATAGATGGAATTTCCTTGGATCATAAGAATAGTAGAGCCCAATGTAATGCGAGCTTCATTGTCTGGAATAAGCTGAAACTTTTGACAACAGAGACTAATATAAGAGAATTGAAACTGGGATACGGTTATCATTAACCTTAGTTGTTCTATAACTTTCAAGAGTAAAGGCCATTATGTTTTGTTTGTACTTGTATTATAATCAAATGACTCATTCAGGGGCAAGGCTACAGGATAGAAATGTACTGGCTGGGCAGTGGCAAGGCTTAGTTATCATTATTTTCTGAAAGTCTTATTATGATTGAAGACCTACAATTTATGTTCCTAAATTTGATGCTATTCTGTTTTAAATTTCATGAACAAGTATCTCAATTTTTCAGTTGTTATTAAACTGTTTTCCTTGGTGTGGCAGTGTCTTGACTCCTTACTACAGTGAGGAGACAGTCTATTCCAGAAGCGATATCGAGATGGAGAATGAAGACGGTGTTTCGATTATATATTACCTGCAAAAAATTTTTCCAGGTTTTAGATATTGTTAATGCTGATAGTTCTAGTTTTTATTTACAGTGGCAACATACTGACAAATAAAAATAGGCATGACTGATTTGGCAAGTGTACGTGCTTTCTCAGATGAATGGAACAACTTCATTGAGCGAATCAACTGTAAAAAAGAGAGTGAGGTTTGGGCAAGTGAAGAGAAAATTTTGCAGCTTCGCCATTGGGCTTCACTGAGAGGACAAACACTCTGCAGAACAGGTAGTCCTGAATTCTTTCTCCAAGTTAAACTTCCATGTGATGTTATAAATATTAAAGATGATTCATTTTTGCAGTTAGAGGTATGATGTATTATCGAAGGGCTTTGAAACTTCAGGCTTTTCTTGACATGGCCACGGAAACTGGTAAGACTTTATTTTGCTTTTGCTGCAATATTCAGAGGTCATCAGGCCTCTTTATCCTGCTCTATTATGATTTTTAAGTGTATTAATAGCATAATTAAATATGTGGACTTTATTGTTGGATTGTCTAGCTAAGAAATGGCCAAAGTTTTTTCATGAAGTACAAACTGTTATCTGTTCTATACTAGCTGATTTTGACTATGGTGTTCAACCTACTACATGAGTAATCATCCTTCTTAGGACGCTCTAGAATCTATTTTCTTGTAGCTGTCGGTCAAATAAGATTAGTTCTCTTCGTATTATTGTCCATTTGCATGATTGAGTTAACCATGTCAGTGAGCATGCGTTGCCTGGACATAAAGACAGTGAGTGGTTGTGGACAAAGAAATGTTCTTTTAACAAAGGTCTGTATCATTTCCGTTGCTAATTACTTAACAGTGAACCTTTGCTCTAATGCCTGTCCTGTCTTTTGGGAGAAATATATGAAATGGGACACATGTTGCATGCATGAAATGAAAGTGACATTCTTGCTTCATTTTTCTAATCCTGAGTGAAAGAGATTAGATGAGCCTAACCTTGATAGAAGATTTAACACAAACCTAAAACAAATAGGACCACTTGAAGTTGGCTTTACTATCCTCCAGCACACTATAATGGATATTCATACTTGATCCAAACCACGTCTCTAGCATGGGATATTTACCAGTTCTCTTTTGTTTGTCGACAAGGCAATGTACTAGACCTTCCTTGGGTGCAACACTCCAAAACCTAGGGTAGATGGTGTTGATACAGACGTACAAAGATGCAATAACACTGGTTTTTCGATAATCACAACGAGGAGTTTATGTTTCATTGCTCCTTTTAATGGTCTTGAATCCCACTCACTTTGGACTCATTCACTTCCTCACTCGGAATAGAGACCGTGGGTAACAGATCTCTGTTTGTCTCTCTCATGTCCAAAGTGGCAGTCCATTTTCCTTATCCTTAAATTTACCAGCCCGTAGAAGTTTTTAATTATTTCTGGAATGAATGAACAATTCTTTTTTCAGTGATGATAAGAATGGTAATGGAAGAACAGAATCTTATATATATGAAGAGTGATGTTTCATGGACAAAAATATTTGTCAGTCTTGTTCTCTGAGTCCTGAAATTGTTCAATGAACAGAGATACTAGAAGGTTATAAAGTGGTCACCGATCCAACCGAGGAAGAGAAAAAAAGTCAAAGGTCCTTATATGCACAGTTAGAAGCTGTTGCTGACATGAAGTTCACGTATGTTGCCACCTGTCAGAACTATGGTAACCAGAAACGGAGCGGAGATCGTCGTGCAACAGACATTTTGAACTTGATGGTCAAGTGTGTTCTTATTTTTAGAAACATGAAATAAATCTGAGGTTTTGTGTTTTGATGGGTTCATAGAAAGCCAAGTCTGGATTCTGATGTTTCCTCTACAGCAATCCATCTCTTCGGGTAGCATATATTGATGAGGTTGAAGAAAGAGAAGGTGGCAAAGCGCAAAAAGTGTATTACTCTGTACTGGTGAAAGCTGTGGATAATCTTGACCAGGTATGTATATCCATTTTGAATTCTCAGCAGAATCATTGCATCGATTACCACTATCATTTATTTACTTGACATTTGATCCTACAGGAAATCTACCGCATAAAGTTGCCTGGTCCTGCAAAGATTGGAGAAGGGAAGCCTGAAAATCAAAACCATGCTATTATTTTCACCAGAGGGGAAGCTCTTCAGGCCATTGATATGAACCAGGTAGGCTGTAAAATTTGGATTCACTGAGCAGCATTTTTAGAGATATGAAGCACTTGTGAGACTTCAACGGTTCAATTCTTGTTTCAGGATAACTACTTAGAAGAGGCTTTAAAGATGCGCAATCTTCTAGAAGAATTTAATGAAGATCACGGAGTGCGTCCTCCTACGATTTTAGGTGTTCGAGAGCATATATTTACGGGCAGGTTATGTAATTATTGTCTATCCTTCACTAGTTGCTGCACTTCATTCACAAACACATCTTTGTCATTGAATTATTGCTATATCTCTGGTGCAGTGTGTCCTCCTTGGCTTGGTTCATGTCAAATCAAGAAACAAGTTTTGTCACAATTGGACAAAGAGTACTTGCAAGACCATTGAAGTAAGCATTTTTGTCCTCTGAAGTTGGGATCACTTGTTGAAGAATGTCTGAACCCACATTAGTCTTAGTATCAGAATGTAGAAGCAGCAAACTGTGGCATATCTATCACAGAATGTTACTTGCACACTGGGTGTGCAGTATGTGTGTGTTTAATGTGTTTAATCAGTAAGATTTGGCATCCGATGTGATTTAAGTTCTTAATTTTTGCCTTTAGATGAGGTGAGAGACACCTCATGAGCTACTGGCAGTTGCTGAGGTCATTATGACATTTTATTGTTACTTTATAGCTATGAAACTTCGACTCTTCATTTATCCTCAAGTACACATGAGGAAAAATTAACACTTGGACTCCTCAAAATAATGGAAGAACCCATGAAAATTTTTAAAAAGTAGACAAGTCTGGCAGCTGGATTTGTTCCCGTATCTTTCTAGCTCCTGCACAACTTCCCTGGTCCTAACATAGCTTTATGATTAGTTGCAAGTTCCGATGTGTCTGCTAGTCAACTATATTATTGTTTCCTTGGTAACTGAAGATACCTAATATTCTTATATGTGGAATTATATTCTGATTTGTTATTTCAAAAAAAAAACAACCATTGGGTATATTACAGGGTTCGTTTCCACTATGGCCATCCAGATGTATTTGACAGAATATTCCACATAACACGTGGTGGCATCAGCAAGGCCTCCAGGGGTATCAACTTGAGTGAGGACATTTTTGCTGGTAAAATATCCTCCCTCCCTCTCTTTATGTGTATTTGTGTGGCATGAGCTGCTCGCATGTGTTCGCGTATCTATGAATTAGTGTATCATGTGCTAGTATTTTTAAAATTCCTTTTATTGGAATCCATCATTCCTGCTTACAGCTTGTCAATGATTCCATCTTTGTAGGCTTTAACTCGACACTAAGGCGTGGCAATGTTACTCATCACGAGTATATCCAAGTAGGGAAGGGCCGAGATGTTGGGCTTAACCAAATATCACTTTTTGAGGCAAAAGTAGCCTGTGGTAATGGGGAGCAGACACTCAGCCGGGACATCTATCGATTAGGGCACCGCTTTGATTTTTTCCGGATGCTGTCATGCTACTTCACGACAATTGGTTTTTATATCAGTTCAATGGTAATTTTCTTTCACATATGCAAACTTGTGGTAATCCTCATTCTGCCCTTAATGACACACAATACCCATGTAAGCTTGCATGCAGGAAAGCTCAGTAACAAAATTAAACAGGACCCATGGTCCAGGGGAGAATAGGGTAATCCCAAAAGGGATGAAGCAAAAGTAATCTCAATAAGAAACAGAACAAGGGACAGCTATCTGAAGCTAAGTAGGTAAATGTGGTAAGACCGCATAATAAGATGCAGTAGCAATACACGATTTTAATAAAGTTACTTCTTTTCTCTACCTTGGGGTGGCCTGTTGGCTATGTATTAAAACAGAACAAAATATCCTATTGGCAGTTTTCCCTTGTGCGACTTTGTATTTAATTCATAACTCATTTGCTGTCATTTTAAGGATGAAAAGTAGGAATTAGCTGCAATATCAAGTAGGTTAGCTAATAAGCTTGAATATTTTGGTAGTAAGTTTTTGGAGACCTAAGAGAAAACTTCTCGTTTCGACTCTAGGATAATACGACACACAATGGTATTTCGCAAACTAACATGGGTCACAAAATAGTACAAAATCAAGACTTGGATGTAACTTTTCCAGAGTGGGTAAGGAAGGATGACCCGATATGCAATGATGCTTGAGAGTTATAGCAATGACAAATGATACTACAACAGGAATTAGGAGTTGGTCCTTCATCTAACATGTTGAGATATTCTAACTTGCGATGGTCCCTACTTATAATCTTCATCGTCATAAGATTCTGAAATTCGTGAGTAGGAAAAATATGACACAATAATGATGTTATTGGATACACTTGCTAGCGTATAACAGATTAATTGGAAATTCGACAACTGTCAAACAAATGAGAGATGTAGGGTCTAGGTTAGGGATATGAAACTTGTTTGAGTATAAACAATTCTTAAGACTTCACCAAACAACTTACACTATTGTTTCTTCTCATCTTTTGACATGGTTTTACTGGCTTGTTCATCAAATGGTCATAATTTCTGAAACCTCCATATTTTATAAATAGTTTTTAGCACATGATATGGAGTGAGCTGGTCGTGCTTCTACCTAAAAGGGAATTCATGTGAGAGGGTGTTTAAGAGTATAAAGTCATTCTTAGGTCTTAAAATTTTGGGTCTATTGGTTTCTTAGCAAAACCAATCCCTTCAACCTTCACAATTTATTTCAGAAGAACTATCAACTAAAGTAACATCAAGTATAGTAGAGCACAATTATAATTCAGCAAGATACCTGGGGTTCCTGTCATATGGTATGACTTATCATCAAAACAAATGACAATATATTGATGGAAAATCATGTTTGAGTTTGTTAAGCTTACTATCTTTAAGTGATCTATTGCAATCAAATGATAACCACTTTCAGCAGCTAGATCCTGGTTCTGCCATAGATCACCAAAACTCAAGAGTGTATTATGTAATTCCTTTTTCTTATGTATTATGTTAAGTCAAAGTACATGTAAAATTGTTTCACTAGAAATCACCTTTTAATCAGCCTTATGTCAAAAAGTCCCTAGGAGTTGGAAAATTATCTGGGAACATTCAGTCAGTTATATTTCTGGATACAATGATACACTATTTAAAATGTAGCTGGAAAGTAGGATATGTTGACAGCAAACCTATTGTTGGCCAGTCAGTTTCATGATTCATGTTCTTCACGTATGTCCATAGGATGGAAAAGAATATGCAATAAAGAATTAGCTGTTTCCTTTTCACTTTGCATCTTCGTTTATACTGATTCCTTTCATTGATGCTTCTAAAGGTTGTTTCTTTAAAGAGAGGAAAAAATTTTGCATCTTGTTTTCTGTAAAAAAACGAGAGAGATTTTCCACCTTTCGTTGTTGACATTGGCAGGCTGAGTTCTATTCTTTCTTGGGAGGGATGGAGCCTATTTTTGGTTGAGTTTCTTCAGCTAATGCCTTATTCCCCCTGCAACTGTGCAGATGGTTGTCATTACAGTCTATGCATACTTGTATGGGAAACTTTATCTCTCTTTGAGCGGTATGGAGAAGGAGATTGTTAAGTTTGCGCGAGCGAAGGGAGATAATGCCTTGAAGGCTGCCATGGCTTCACAGTCTGTAGTACAGATGGGACTTTTAATGGCTTTGCCAATGGTCATGGAGATTGGATTAGAGAGAGGTTTCAGAACTGCATTTGGTGAAATGATTATCATGCAGCTGCAGCTAGCAGCAGTGTTTTTTACCTTTTCTCTTGGGACAAAAGTACACTATTATGGGCGGACAATCTTGCATGGTGGAGCTAAGTATAGAGCAACTGGACGTGGTTTTGTGGTTCGGCATGAAAAATTTGCAGAGAACTACAGGATGTACTCAAGAAGCCATTTCACAAAGGGAATAGAGCTGATGGTGTTGCTCATAGTGTACAGGATATATGGCTCAGCAGCTCCTGATTCTGCCACATTTACATTTCTCACGGTGTCCATGTGGTTCTTGGTTGTTTCTTGGTTGTTTGCTCCTTTCCTATTCAACCCCTCGGGATTCGAGTGGCAGAAGATAGTTGAAGACTGGGATGACTGGACCAAATGGATAGGCAGCCATGGTGGTGTTGGAGTTCCGGCGACCAAGAGCTGGGAGTCGTGGTGGGAGGAAGAACAAGAGCACCTGCTATACACCGGGTTCTTAGGGCGTTTCTGGGAAATCATTCTTTCTTTCCGGTTCTTTCTTTATCAATATGGAATCGTGTACCATTTGCACGTGGCCAATGGTGATACAAGCATTATGGTAACTATGTCTTCTTCTTTGGACCTTGTTTGGTTAGGCTATGGAAAATTTCCTTTTGACGCTTATTTGTTGTTGAACTGTTACTGTTGATATTAATATAAAAATAATTTTTGGCTGGAGTGCTGTTAGATACCAGTGTTAAATATTAAATGACCAATTTGTTTCTCTTTTTTTCTCAAAACGGTACAAAATAAAAACTTCTAAAGATCAATAAAAATATTTACCTTTTTATGTACTAAAAATTGGCATTAAATTAGAAATAATATCTTAATTTATATATAACACAACCAATTACAAATACCTTAATATGTGTGTGAGAGAAAATACTGACAACAAATACACTAAATTAAATATCTGAATATTGAACAGTTGTTTCGTGAGAGAGAAAGTAATACAGAATATGATGAGTGAAAATCAGTGTTGAATGAAGAGAGTTAATAAGGATATTTTATCATATCTCAAATACCCATAGCAAAAGTCATGAAAAGCTTGTATTTGTGCGCTTTTGAAAAAGTATTGTTGCCGTTATTATTCTAACATCAACAACACTTCATTTTTTGATAGCCAAATGAATCTTTTGGGTGTTGGGAAGAGCCAATAGCCAAATTTACCGTCAGCAGTCCAACCAAACATGCCCCAAGTCCTCAGTTTGCATGATTTCGTCCAAGTATTCAAGATCATTCATGAATTAGTGGGGATCTATTTGACTTACAGCTTCCTAGATTAATTTTATTTTACTGGTCAATTGAAAATTCAATTTTTTTTTTCCTTTGGGGAGAGTTGATTGCCACCAAAAGTCTGGCATTTTTGTTTTTTCCTGCATGCATTTTGGTAGCGGTATATGCATTTTTCTTGCTGACTGATGGAATCTGTAATTTTGAATGCCTCCCTTGGGGAAAAAAAAAAGGGTAAAATTCTTGTCCGATTTCTTGCAAACTTCATTTTTTTTTTAACTGCAATTCCAGGTTTATGGTCTTTCCTGGCTGGTCATTGTTGCTGCAGTGATAATCTTGAAGGTATGCCCTAAATCTGTCGAATTTATTCCCCTGCAACCATAAATCTATGTATTAAAGAGGGTAAAACCCCCATTCTCTATGCAATTTTGCTGTTACGAGTTGATGCTTCCTACTGCAGATTGTGTCCATGGGAAGAAAGAAGTTCAGTGCAGATTTCCAGCTCATGTTCAGACTTATTAAGCTTTTCCTCTTCATTGCTTTTGTGGCGACGCTTGTACTCTTCTTCGTGCTACTAAATCTCACCGTCGGAGACATATTTGTCAGCCTGCTGGCATTCATGCCTACAGGATGGGCTCTTCTGCTGGTATGCATCTTTACCGAGCTTTTTATTCATAGCTAAGTTGATTAGTTATTCACTTCCATCAAAATTCGTTTAAGAAAATCTCAACATCGGAATCTGGTTATGAAAAACTTGGGCCATGCATGGATAAAAATACCGGTATCCGAACGTTGAGAATACGATTTTCTTCTCTCCATAACCACATTGAAACTAAGTCATATATAAAAAAATTTAACCATCTTTAATAATCTATTTAAGAAGCTTTAATTATTTTTATTAAAAATTAATCTCGATATTTTTCTAGGTCATTGAAAGTCAGTTATATTCTAAAATTTGGCAATCAAGATCGAGAAAGAAAATAAAGTTTTTGCTGAATTAATGTTGATATCCTTCTATATCTTTAAATTGAGTTATTTACCTTATCAAATGTGAGTTATATACTAAATTTGACTACATTTAATCATTTATATACATATATATTTGAGGTGTTTTAATCAATTTTATCAAAAATTATCTTGATATCCTTTTATTTAATTGAAAAATACCTCAAAACTTTTAATCTATACATACTTTCTATCTTTATCAAATATATAGATTTAGGTTTTTTAGAAGGTTAATGTATATATGAGACGTGTGATTTGAAACTTCCAAGAATAATGTGAACAGAAAAAAAAGGCCGATATATATCGTTAGTTAACGTCGCCAATTATCGGTATATTTTGATATTAGGGCTTGACAATACCAATATACATTACCCGATTCATTAAATAGATGAAACTTGGTCAGCCTTGCGATCCTCTACTGTGAAATTTTGGATGGCATGTCTTCCTATGATAATGAATCTCTCTTTTAAGTGTTCTTTTTGCTGCATGGGCAGATATCACAAGCTTGCAAGCCAGTGGTGAGAGGCCTAGGAATGTGGAGCTCTATCAAAGCGTTGGCTCGAGGCTACGAGCACATAATGGGGCTCATAATCTTCACCCCTGTAGCCGTCCTAGCCTGGTTCCCATTTGTCTCCGAGTTCCAGACCAGGCTGCTCTTCAACCAAGCTTTCAGCCGAGGGCTTCAGATTCAACGCATCCTGGCCGGTGGAAAGAAGCAGAAGTAGACACCCTCACCCAAGACAACATCCTTCTTCTTCTTGAGATTGAAGTAGGTCAGTGCTAACAGGTTCACCATGAAGGTCTGAAACTTTGGTCCCGAAAATCCTGGCCAAGTCGGCTTTCGCAAGGTGCTCAAAACGGTTCATAATATGTGGTGATCTGAGTCAATTTAGGCTTGGTTTTTCCAATGTATATTAGCTGAATATCCAGAGTTCTGCTTACATTGCTCATCCCACCTGGTGTCTTTCTCCCATTCTACTGGACTTCATAAATGTACATGCTTAAAAGTTTGTGATTTTATTAAGCGAATGTTTATTTTTATTTTTAAGGTACATGCTTCAATTAATCAATCACAAGCTTGACTTTTATTGTTATGTGTCTGTAAATTAGTTGGTATATGATTTTACAGTAAGATTATATATCTGAATATGGACAATGCCTATAAAATAGATGTAGGAATTTTTTATTACCAAAGAAAATCATATAAGCATTTAATACCTAAAAAAGTTTGTCAATTTTAGTAGTTATAAGTAAGGATTTCCAAAAAAAAAAAAAATTTTTGTATGGAAATATATATATCACAGAAGTATGAGTGATTAATTAGATCATATGTACATCTTCTAACTAAAGGATTGAAGCTTCTGTTTTTATGATAATTAAATCTGACCCCTTGCCCTATTATCACTAAAAATTATCTTAGAATAGGACAACTATTTACTATTTTATTAATATATGTTTTTCCATAATCAGACAAAAATAGTGATTTTATAATTATGAAAAATATTCATAATTCTTACTAAAAAAATTAAATTTAACGTAAAATTTATATCTCAATTTAATGTATAAAAGCACATATGTTTTTATGATTAATCTTTTATAAATATTGTTCAGTTTTATTAAATTAGATAAATATAATCAATTGGCAAATTGCTTTTTATAATTGATGAGTCTGTCACTCATAGATCGACTCGAATACCGAGACTCTACGGTAAAAAGGCTATCCAAAAGTCACAATTCAAGAGAAAGCCCCTGCAGTCCAAAGTTTAAAGGTCACATAGTCCATGATAACCTGTCGAGGCATGGATCGGCCCAACGACCTACTATGAGCAATCCCATTAGGACGGTCAACGATCTTTTTTTTTCGTACGTTGAGGAAACTTGTCATAACTGGTTAATACAAACTTGACAAATATTTTATGAATATTCATCAATGATTTGTACGATCTCTCATAAAGTGACAACTGTCATGCCGAGTGCCTTTTGTGACTACGTCAAAGAAAGAATGAATTCTTTTGAATAAAGACAATTGCCATAATTGGCACCCATGATTCACGCGGACATCCGCCTGTTAGCCTAAGCGTTCAGCGGCCTAAATGCTATAAATACCCATTTACTCTCACAAATAAAGGGGGAGAGGAGGAAAGATGAAGAAAAAAGTACTATAGACCATATCCAAGAGGTCCTACCTAATTTATCTAAGAGGCCTGCCCACCAGTCCTTTCAGGAGGAGACCTGCCCTCCAGTCCATAGAGGAGGCACCATCTAAAGAGTCCAACCCTTTACCAAGGAGCCGCCCTCTATTCAGAAGACCTTCCATCTATCTAAGAGGTCTACCCTCTATCCTAAGAGGCTTACTTTCCATCTCAGGAGGCTAGGAGGCTACCCCTCTATTTAGGAGTCTTTCCCTCCATCCAGAAGGCTTACCTTTCATACCTCCAAGATGCCTATCAGTCAAGCGCATCTCTAGCTGCCCCTTAGTTGGGCTTACATCTAAGCCGCCCATCAATCGGGTGCATCTAAATACTCAATTCTCACTAAATGCATTAACACATATTTTTATATCATCGTATCTTTCTATTTTTTAAGAAAAATTACTTACTTGAGTGTTGAATAATATATTGGAGAGTGAGTCACGTCAATTCTTTGTCCTCTTGTTCGTTTGTTGTATTGCGTAGGGTTTAAGTTTAAAGAGATGGAGACTACATCAGCTACAATTTAACCCGACGCGAAAGATCGAGCAACTTTCTAATATGTACAATAATTCAGATCCAGGGACGCTTCACTAACAAATTTTTTTTTTTTACTTAAGTTTAATTACTATATTTTCTCATCAAAAAATGTGGTTTCATATAATAATAATAATAATAATAATAATAATAATAATAATTGATGTATTCCCGAATCTGAATTATTGTACATATTATGTCG
>JAOVVI020012377.1:0-12271 GCA_028571085.2 Nepenthes alata | reverse complement strand
GCGGCTTATAGGCGCTCCCGCGGATGGCAGTTTGGAGGCGCGCCTGCGGAGGGCGGCTTGAAAGTGCGTCCGCGGAGGGCGGCTTGGATGTGCGCCCGTAGAGGGGCCGCTTAGAGGTGCGCCCGCAGAGGGCGGCTTATAGGTGCGCCCGCGGAGGACGGCTTATTGGTGCGCCCGACAGAGGGACGGCTTACAATTACGCGCACGGAGGGCGACTTTAAGAATAATGAATAAATGGTAATAGTGAGTAAACTTTCTCGTTACCTGAGCGGAGGGTTAGCTCTTGGACTGCAAGCTCCTGAGGGATCGTGACTCCAAGACGGAGGGTTTATGGCCTCTTGGCTGGTAGAGGGCTGAGGGCCTCCGGATGGCGGAGGTTTAATGGCCTCCGGACAGGAGGAGGATTGAGGGCCTCCTGGTGGCGGAGGGCCGAAGGCCTCTGTACCTCCTGGATAGAGGGCTGAAGGCCTCATGGCGGTGGAGGGTTGAGTGCCTCCGGACTGTAGGAGGGCTGTAGGCCTCCAGGCCGAGAGGAGAGTCGAGGATTTACTGGCCGCCAGCTTGCTCTCACTGGAGATCGGCTAGCAACGGCTATGCCATTCTCTGAGTCATATGGAGCCTCATGGAGTTTTTCCTACTTGTCCCTTAATACTTGAGAATGCTTACTTTTATAGTTGGATTTGCAGCTGCATTGTTTCTCAAAAAGCAATGTGAGACTTTTAATTTGAAAGAAATATATTGTATGGTGGGCTTACTGTAAGCCTCGCCCATTGGCCCATGGTTATTGGACTCATCAATATTCTTATATGAATTACAAATTTCACATTAAAATTATAGTTGGATATTTAACATATTAGATTATTTTATATACAAAATTTTAAATAATATTTCAAATTTATAATCTTTTTATTTAATTTATACATGTGAAATATATATATATTTATATATTTTGGGATTATTTGCATGATCTCGGATTGGAAAGATCCAAGGCGTTTATTATTACATGCATTTGGACTTGTTTGAGGTTAATTTAGAAAATATAATTGATTTATTTATGATTTATAATATTTAAAATTATATTTATTAGCGTAAATGTTTATGAAGGCTCCATTTTATTTTTATTGAATATTTGATTGATATTTTCCAATTGGTTGCTATACTGTTTATTTGAAAATTGAATAGGGTTAGTTTGGTCAAATTCTTTATACACCGTTAGACATAAATGTCATGTTTATTTTGAATTTCTTAATTTCTTAGCTCTAATCTAATATTTAAAATTTTCTGATTCAAATATATATTTAAATTTTATTTAATTAATTTAAATTATGTTCAATTACAGAATAATTTTATTCAGATTAATTAATTATTCATTTAGTTATATATTCAAGTTGTGATTGTGACAGTAAATATAATAATGTGAGTTAATAAATCATCAAATAACTGAGAATATTCCCCTAGTGGGCCAATATTGTGGTGTTCGGCCTATTTTTTAAAGTAATATTTACTTTATGTGTGGATGTGTACCTGAATTCGACTTCGAACAGGTTCAAATTCGGGTGGATTGTTTGAATCGGCTCCATTCACCGAGCGTGAATCCTGCACACCACTAAAATGATCAAGAGGTCAGTGTGTCGGCGGGATGTTGTCCCACCGAAAATATTCAAATGCTCAAATCAATAAAGCCTTCAAAATCTGAAAAGGTAATGCTGAAAAGTGAGAGAAAGTAAGAGGGTTGATCAGTCGGGAGTGCATGCTTATCGAGGACGTGAGTGATCATTTCCTACTCACAGGGAGCATAAGGAAACAATGTTCCGAAAGCGTTGAAACTTTCGGGAACAACTCTTGGAAAGCCGATTAAGTCTCCAGAAAGTTGGAGGCCTCTGGTAGGGTTTAGAGGATGAACGCCGGGAAGAGTGAAAGAAACGATGGGCCTCCGTCCAGTACTCTGTAAGAGTTCGTGGATGTCAGAGTTCTCTCTGTAAGCAAGAACTTGGGTACGTGAGAGCTTGACTGTCAGACATCATTTCTGTATGCCAGAAATTATATGTAAGAGCTTCTCGTAAGTCAGTAAGAACGTATGAATCAGAACTTGTCGTCTGTAAGCAAGAATTCGTTGTCTGTCTGCAAGAGCGTGTATCTCAAAAGGTGTTAATCAGACCGTCCCTGAATCAGAATTCTAGGGTTTACTTAAGGTTGATAGGATGATCTCCCCCATTTGGAAGGTGTGATCTGCTGCGTTATTCTTAGTTGGCCTGTCTTCCAGAGCCGGTGCCAGTTGGCAAACGGACCAAGATAGCTTCTTTTCACGTCGGTCAGTGGCTTTCCAAATTGCTCACCTTCATTCTGTGTATTTTTCCGTTGGAGAGCCCCAGTTGGTAGGAAATTAGAAAAATCTGGCGCATTCCTTATGGGAAGGGCGCTGATTTTTTCAATGTCTATTTTGAGAGCCGACTGGGATTGTGAAAGATGTTAGAAGAGCCATTGCTGGCCGTTTGATGGATCGTGGGCTCAAGTGGGACAAGTCCGTAACCGTAAAAAGCCTTTATTGGGTCTACTGTTACAGTACACCCGGTCAACACTTGAGTTGGCCGTCTGCGTGTGAGTTGGCCGTCTGCTGAGGTTTAGACGGTCAACGTTGGTATTGATCGTCCTGGGCCTTTCATGGTTTGGCCCTGCGTCTCCAGTTGGGCCATTCACGAGTTGACTGTCCAGCAGGCCATTTTGAGCCTACATTGACTTTGGGCTAGCCCATTTTCGATATACCCATCACGTATAAATCTAATAATGTATTATTTACTATTAATAAACCCTATTTATAAATTATAATGTAAATTGACATATTGTTACATTTATTTTCGATCTCAAGAGTGAGAGATTAATAATTTTATATATTTTACAATTAGTTATTATTTCTTTGCAAATCACATCTCATATTTCACAACACAAATAATTACAGGAAGGGCTTATTGGAACCTAAATTAGATCTAGAAATATGAATTAAAATAAATGGTTATTTATATGATTAATACTTTTATACATTGGGTAAAGGGTCCCTCATTTCTGATTTTATATGCTATTTTTGTACATTGGGTAAGGACCATTTAGAGTATTCTGACTAAATTAATTATTACGAGTTTAAATTTTATCATTATATATTAAATTTACTTAATATACAATCTTTACAGATAATATTATACACCAAGAGTTTAGCAACATTGCTTTTTAATGAATTATATATACATATATAATGCATATTTTGAAAATTAATTTGATCAGAAAGATTTTTGAATAGGATTGGATTGAATAATCCAAATCATGCATTTTAATGCAAATAAGAGTTTGAATGGTGGTTGAAATGTCTATTCAGATTATTTTTGATATTCAAATTAATGCTAATAATTTTATAATTTTTGGGATCTGACTGTGTTTATATTGAATAAAGTTTTAAAAAAATTAAAAATTACATGATGAATTAATATCTTCTTTAATTTTATTATTTCATTGGAAGCACGTAATGAAGTTGAGCAAATAATATCTACCCAAGAAAAAAAAAAAGGGTTGAGCAAGCGATATCTACCCAAGAAAAAAAGTTGAATCAATCTTAATGAAATCGACCGGCCCACGCGATCTTAAATTTGCTTTCCAACGTCTAAGTACCGCCGTTCGTTTCGCCAAAAGGGTGGCAACTGTCTTTGTTTTTTAAAAAATTAAATTATGATTTTAACTGATTGTTATTATTTAGTATACTAGAAAATTAAAAATCTTTTTTATTGAAAATATGACTATATATGTCTCTTATGTAGCGTTGATGGGACACCCAAGATGTAATTTTTTTAGAGTAATATATAATTTATTTTCAATGTATTGAAGGAATGAAAGTTAATTAAATTTAATACACTTTCTAAAATTAGTTACAGATATTGATAATCAAGAATAATGTGAATTGAAATGACATATTCAGAGGTTGAATGTGCTGACAAGCGATTTTGATTTTAGGTTTACAGTGAGAAAGCACCCACCATCGTGAACAACGAATACGCGTTACGTCCATCCAGCCACAGAATGTCGCGGCGCTCCATCGTGTTTCCCAACGCGGGTTCTCGCATTTCCTGATTCATTTTCGCATAAAGCTAGACACCTCTGTCTCAGAAAAAATCAGCTATCGAACCTCAGAAATAAGCAAAACAAGAAAACAGGAACCAAAAGGTTTGAAGGCGCCCCAGGAAAAACCCCAAATCAAATCCAATCAAATCAAAGCATGACAGCAAATGGGATTGTTTTGTTTTGGTAGATTTGATTATCATTTTCCGTCCCTTCTGTTTTCGGTTCCTCTTTTACCTCATTGATTAGCATTCATATAATCCGCATTCTTCGATTGTTTGATTGCTCCTCGCGTTTCTGTTTTTGTATTCTGTTACTATCTGTTTTTCTGTGAGATCTTGTTGTAAAGAGCAAGTATCAAAATGGCTGATTCAGTAACGTACATCACAACGGAAGAACTGAAGGCTCATAACAAGCCTGGTGATCTCTGGATCTCCATACAAGGTAAGATTTACGATGTTTCAAATTGGATTAGGGATCACCCCGGCGGTGATGTCCCTCTCCTGAACCTCGCTGGTCAAGATGTGACCGATGCATTCATCGCTTACCATCCAGGTTCGGCATGGAATTCTCTGGAAAAGCTGTCTAATGGGTATTATTTAAAGGATTTTAAGGTAACAGAGGTCTCTAAGGATTACAGAAGGCTTTTCAACGAGTTCAACAAAATGGGCTTGTTTGATAAGAAAGGACACGGGGTGATTTACTCCTCCATTTGCATTGCAATCATGTTTGCTGTTTGTATCTCTGGTGTTCTCTTCTCTGATAGCTTGACGGTGCATTTTGGCTGCGGAATGTTGCTTGGGTTAGTTTGGATACAAAGTGCATATTTAGGTCATGATTCCGGGCACTACATTATCATGTCTAGCCGCAAATATAACAAGCTCGCGCAGCTTATTACTGGGAATTGCTTAACTGGTATAAGCATTGCTTGGTGGAAATGGACACACAATGCCCACCACATTGCTTGCAATAGCCTGGATCATGACCCTGATCTTCAACATATTCCTGTCTTTGCTGTATCTTCCAAATTGTTCGAAAATATGACATCTTACTTTTATGGTAGGAAGATGATATTTGATCCAATTGCAAGGTTTTTGATCAGTTATCAGCACTGGACATTCTACCCGGTGTTAGTCGGTGCACGGATCAATCTATATCTCCAGACTTTCTTGCTGTTGTTCTCGACAAGAAAGGTGCCTGATAGAGCTATGAACATAATGGGGATTGCGGTTTATTGGACATGGTTTCCTCTTCTTCTTATGTCCCTGCCTAATTGGACAGAAAGAGTTTTGTTTTTGCTAGCTAGTTTTTCAGTCACATCCCTTCAACATAACCAATTTTGTTTGAACCATTTCTCTGCTAATGTTTATGTTGGATTGCCTCTTGGGAATGATTGGTTCGAGAAGCAGACGGGTGGGACGATCGATATCTCGTGTTCTTCTTGGATGGATTGGATGTATGGCGGGCTGCAATTTCAGCTTGAGCATCACTTATTCCCCCGCCTACCGCGTTGCCATTTGAGGAAGGTTGCACCGGTGGTAAGGGATCTGTGTAAAAAGCATAATTTGCCTTACAGGAGTCTCTCCTTCTGGGATGCTAACGTGTCGACGATTAGGACTCTTAGGACTGCAGCTCTGCAGGCTCGTGATCTCACCAATCCCACCCCTAAGAATTTGCTGTGGGAAGCAGTCAATACTCATGGCTGAGACACCCATGTCACGGCGCTCCCTACAATTCATAGAATGGTTTGGTGGTTTTCCTCAGTTGCTTACCTTTGAATTTTAAGTACTTTCAGCAAATAGAACAAGCCATTCTTGAATTTTACTCTTGGGATGCGCATATTTTTATTAGTTCAGTTTATCTTCATGTTCTTGGCGTTTTCTTTCAGTCGTGTAGACAATTGTACCAAGGGAGATTCGTCTTTCTTTGTTTTGCAGTTCTGGAGTGAGTCTAAGACATCTTGTTTGAGCTCTTTTCTCTTTATGTAGTTCAATACATCCATTGCTGTTACCGTGTAAAAATTATTTGATCTTTTCTTTCTATAAACTTGAAGTGTGACTAAGTTTTGAAAAATATTTAATCATTTTATTAAATATTTTAAATTAATTTATAATACAAATTGTAAAAAGTATGTGTGGTTACTCAAAATTTTTAAAACCAATTACTTTTTTTTTATAATTTCTAATGGTCAAATGGCTATTGTACATATATAAAGAAGAGATTAATCAGGCCGACTAACTCAGACTCGGCATGGTTCAAGGTATTGGATCACATTATGTATGACCAAGTTAGCATGCCTATCCATTTTCCTTCAAACTTTATGTTTTCATCATTTTGCCATTGACTCTTTCTCTTAATTGTGAGGCAATTTCAGCATCAGTCCCTTTGAATTTGAGAGCAGATGAGTCTCCTTTTTGGGTAGTTCATTTCATACTGCTTCCATTCATTTAGACAATTGATTGATCATTAGCACTACTTAGATCAAGTGATGGACTTTTGTGAAATGATAATATTGATCTATGATAGTCTAAAATTTATAAATTTGAGACATAGAAACCGTTCTTCAACCATAGAAAATGATTTTTTGTAGATCTTATGATATAACAGTTTTGTACACTGAACTGTAATTCTTAACGAATACTTAAATAGTAGCACTGTCCAATCCTTTTGCCGAATCCTTTATAGCTCAAAGCATTTGAAAGTAAGGATAGCTGCCATTAGTTGCATATGGCTACACGTTGAGGTACCCATGAGGGCATCTCCAAGTAAATGAGAAGAAAATTGTCTTTTTAAAGGAGTTTTGATACGGTAGTAGAATTGTTATAGTATAATATAGAAATCATATGTTTGAATGGTACAAATAACCATTTATATAATATAAAATAAAATCATATATAATAGATTAAAATTGTAGTTTCATTTGACACAAGTTACCACCAAGTGTCCTAATTGCCATTTTGGCCCTGTAAATGGCCTCACAAGAAGCAAGATTGATTGCTTTTCTCAAAAAGAAGCAATGTCTTGCTTCTCTACTATCAAATTAAAATAATTTAACGGCTGAAATTTAAATATTATATAACAATATATAAATAATTATTTTTATTAAAAATGTTTTTAATGTTTAATAAATATTAATATTACTAAAAATATAATTATATTTAATATTTTTTATTTATTAAATTTTTATCATTAAATTTTAATTTAATAATTATATAAATAAAAATAGGATTCTGCTTATCGCTTATCTCTAAGAGAAGCTGAATTTTCAAACCCATACTGCAGCGTCCGTACAATATTGCAGTACCCTCGATCACGGCCTTGAGATCGTTTGATTAGGGTTTTTTAATTCAAGAAAAGAGAATCGTGGGAAGGTGGGTTTCGTTGATCATTCCGGAAGTGAAATTACGGAAAGCACCCCGACGCGGTGGATGGCCAAATCACAGAAGCGTCCAATGAGTAAGCTCAAAATGAGAGGTCGCAGGGGCGTGGCGTGCACATCAGCACATGGGATAACGAGGATCAACGTGATTGATTATCTTAATTAATCCTACTGGTTAATCAAACACCTTGCCTTCCCACGTGCCTCGAGGTTTATTACGTAATATTCATGATTAAATAAATGTTGAGATCGTCTAAATTACTCAAATCAAGTCAAATTTAACCAATAATGAAGGTTTCACATATACACAATTTGATTATAATTTAATTCTTATCCAATCATATTTTTTATTTGGATGAAGTTTAATAATTCAAATTAAATAAAACTAAATCAAATACGTACTGACACATACATACACACATATATTATTGTTGCGTACTAGGAATACGGGTTATCATACAGATCAGGGATCGCAAATCGGATCTTCTTGCTGGTCGGTCTGACTCGGATCCGTCCTCCATAACTTCAAACCTGAATCCTGCGCAACACAACTAAAAACGAGACGTTAGAGGTCGGCGAGAATTGTTCCCACCGTAAACCTTCCGACGCTCAAGTCAGAAGTCTTTCCAATGATATAGAAAGATAAATGTAGGATGCATATTTGGTGGGTGGAGTGTTCTGTGACGTTCAACCGGTGAACGGCTTAAGGTATGCCTCAGAAGGGGGTTTATAAATTATTATTAATCATTAGAAGAGAGATCTGTTGGAGGAAGAGGAAAGATCTTTTCTATGGGCTCTCTGCCCGTTGTTCTTACCACCTGGGATGATGGAGGGTTGGATTCATGCCATGATCAAGGGCTAGCCTCCCTTTCCTTGCGATTTTTTTTCATTTTTTTCCCTCCTTTCTTTGGATGAGGATCCTTCTTATAAATGTGGAGGTGGTTATTTTTCTTTATAATAACCACTGGTCAAAAACTACCCGTGACAATCACCTGGATAAGATGAAGCGGTTTGAGCAGTTTTTTCCTGGGCCGGTTATACTGTACCCATCACTAGCCCCTATGCCGGGTAGTTTGAAATTTTTAACTACCGGCATGTTTCTGATGGGATGCTTTTTATTTGATTTTATCGACTTACCATATTTGGAAAATCTGAATTTCAAAATTAGGCCTCTTTTTAGCCGCTCAGTGATGTAACTGAGGTTTAAAATTTGACCTCCTTTGGGCCGCTCGGTGATATAACTGAGGTTTAAAATTTGACCTCCTTTGGGCCGCTCGGTGATATAACCGTTGTGTTGGGTTCGGTTACTCATGGTAGGATGTATTGTACACGATATGAACTCAAGAGAATTTCGGAGTAAAAAATCTTGGAGTTGAATAACATCCGAACTAAAAATCCAGTGTGAATTATCTTCCGGATGAAAATTTGGTGTGCGGCAAATCTGGAGTAAATGAAACTCCGGAGTGGTCAAAATCTGGAGTCAGATGAAATTTC
The DNA here is from genome assembly GCA_028571085.2 of Nepenthes alata. Lineage (NCBI taxonomy): Eukaryota > Viridiplantae > Streptophyta > Magnoliopsida > Caryophyllales > Nepenthaceae > Nepenthes > Nepenthes alata. Next base: position 3,297 of record JAOVVI020012377.1, on the reverse strand, counting down.
AGAGTGAAAAAACCTTCAAAGTGGATTAAGAATCCAAACTGAGTAATCTTCCGGATTGAGATGATCCCCATGAGTGACATAATCTGGCAAGAGAGCTCTCAAGCAGATTAGAGGTGAGTTTTGGCAGTTTTTATCTGGCGCACCGGAGTGGACTTGGACCGGCTGTGTGAGAGAAGATGCCGGTTCTGAAGTTAAAATTGGTTTTTACACCTTCAAAGGATGATTCTGAAATTTGCGAGAGATTTTCCGGAGTGCTTCGTGTTGCTAGGGAAAATCTGCGCTGAAATCCAAAGTCGATTGAAGCCGGAGTTGATTGAAATCCGGAGTTGACAGTCTCACTCTGGGGAGCCAGAGTTGATATCAACCGGAGTTGATTGAAATCCGGAGTTGATTGAAATCTGGAGTTGATTGAAATCCAGAGTTGATTGAAGTCCGAAGCTGGATTTTGATTGGATGAGATAACGCGTTGCTACTGGAGTGCTTAATTTAGGCGAGATTTCCGGTGCTCTTTGTGCTACTATGGAATATCTGCGCCGAAATCTGTAGTCGATTGAAATCTGGAGCTGGATGAAGTCCGGAGTTGGCTGAAGTCCGGCATTGGCAGCCTTCCGGAGTGGATGAGCACTCCTGAGAGCCGGAGTATTTTTGGAGCGAAGTGAAAATCAGTGGAATGACTTTTACTGAAATGCTTTGCTTCTGCGCAGGGAAAATCCGGAGTTGATTTTGAGATCCGGAGTAAGCTGTGACTGGTGCAGATTTTGGGAGCCTGATTAACAAATCGGAAAAATTGTTGCTGGAGGGAGCTGCTTGTGGCGCTGGTTTGGGTGCCAGTTTTTCACGCGAGCAAAACACTTATGCCAGAGTGAAAAATGAGCCAACTGTGTGAGAAGGCTATTGGAATGCCTTTCATGTGCCGGATGGAATGTAATATTCCGGAGTGGAATTCTGACGGAGTGCAATATTTCGGAGTGGAATTCTGTGAGAGTGCAATATTCCGAAGTGGAATCCTGATGGAGTGCAATTCAATATTTCCAGAGTGGAATTATGACGGAGTGCAATATTCCGGAGTGGAATTCTGACGGAGTGTAATATTTCGGAGTGGAATTCTGACGGAGTGCAATATTCCGGAGTAGAATTCTAACGGAGTGCAATTCAATATTTTCCTAGTGCAAAATTCTGACGGAGTGCATAATTCAATATTTTCGGAGTGTGCAATATTTCGGAGTAGAATTCTAACGGAGTGCAGTATTCCAGAGTAGAATTCTGACGGAGTGTAATATTTCGGAGTGGAATTCTGACGTTGTGCAATATTTCGGAGTGGAATTCTGACAGAGTGTAATATTCCGGAGTAGAATTCTGACGGAGTGCAATATTCCGGAGTAGAATTTTGATGGAGTGCAATATTCTGGAGTAGAATTCTGACAGTTTTTGACACTTTCAAATGCCGATCTGGATTTGAAACCGGTTTTTTGTGAGATGAAATGCCGGTTTGGATTTTGGAACCAATTTCTTGTGAGTGGAAATGCCGATTTAGAAATGAAATCGGTTTCTTGCAAGAAGAAATGTCGACCAGTAATCTGTGAGAGGAGATGCCGGTTTGGATTTTGGAAATAATTTCTTGTGAGAGGAGATGCCGATTTAGAAATGTAATCGGTTTCTTGCGAGAAGAAATGTCGACTAGTAATCTGTGAGAGGAGATGCCGGTTTGGATTTTGGAAACAATTTCTTGTGAGAGGAGATGCCGATTTAGAAATATAATCGGTTTCTTGCGAGAAGAAATGTCGACCAGTAATCTGTGAGAGGAGATGCCGGTTTGGATTTTTGTGCGTTGTTTGAGGAATCAGATAGAGCTTTGAAGAACACCGGTGAAGTTCGTACAGGCGATATCCCCAGGCATGGTGATGGCCGTCTGGTGACGAGTTTTGTGGCAACGGTAGCTTATGTGAGCGCCGACAGTGCCTTCTTCTCTCTTCTCTCTTTCTTCTTTCTTTTCTGCTGCTGCGCTGTAATCCGATCTGCTCTGTTGACTAAGTCAAACCAGCCATAGGCCAAATCTGGGCCCCCTTTTTTTTTAATTTTGGAGACCAATGTTGAGGAGAAGACCCCAGCATGACCTCCTTTGACTAGCCCCTCTTTGCCGGCCATCTTGGGAGTGGACAAGTTCAAATATTGTGCCTGTATATTTTCTAGGTTGGGTGCTTTCTTTATTTCTTCTTCTTGAAATTACAGTATGGGCGGTTGAAGAAAGAGCCCCCAAGGCAATGTTGGTCATTCCTGAATGAACTTGTAAGTGCCAGGAAATGCTGAGATGGCACTGTAGGCTTCAGAATTTGATCCGTGTCTGGCTTTTCTTTTTTCTTCTGTTTCTGTGATTTGCCCTTTCTTTCTTCTATGAGAGAGGAAATACTGGTTGACTTACAATCGGTAATTTGAGAGAAAAAATACCGTTTGGTATTTTTAGAGAGGAAATGCCGGAATGCCTGGCTGTCTGATTTTTTCTGGAAAATCGCAGAAGATAGTAAGTAACCCCCAGCCCCCAAGCGTTAACGCGCCAAGGGCAGGATGACTACTACCATCGTTTGTTCAGGAAGTCATCTAATTTCTCTGATCGGAGGAATGCTTGCTAAGTGAGTCAGTTTTGTTTTTATGATTTTTACTCGTAAAACTGATTTTTTGGCCGTTTCCCACAGACGGCGCCAATGTTGCGTATCAGAATTTTGGATTGTCATATGGATCAGGGGCCACAAATCGGATCTTCTTGTTGGTTGATCTGACTATCCGTCTCTATAAACTTAAATCTGAATCTTGCACAACACAACTGAAAATGAAATGTCAGAGGTCGGCGGGAATTGTTCCCACCGTAAACCCTCTGACGCTCAAGTCAGAAATCTTTTCAATGATATAGAAAGATAAATGGAGTGTGTATATTTGGTGGGTGGAGTATTTTGTGAAAGTTATGTTTCCAAGAACAGAGAGAGAGAATCCTTTTCTTTTTATTTCCCTCGAATAGAGATGGCTTTTTGGGATGGATGATCTGGACGGAACTCATGGCTCAGGCTCTTTCCTTTTTTGCGAAGGATGATCTGGACGGAGCACATGGCTTAGGCTTTTCTTCCTCTAGTCGTGTCGGCCGTTCCTCTCCATTTCCTAGCGATTTTTTGGAGGTTTTACTTTTGCGATTTTTTCTCCGTTCTCCCCCCTTTCTTTTTCTTTGGATGATGTCTATATATAGACAGCGTCCATAGTTAACCGTCGTAGTTAACCGCCGGTGATAACCGCCCGTGGATTAGATAAAGT
>JAOVVI020012376.1:0-12271 GCA_028571085.2 Nepenthes alata | reverse complement strand
ATGCAACGGGATGATTTGTTGCTCTCTCTTTAAGCCACTTATTGATATCTCATTGGTGGTTAATTTTTGCTATATTAATATTGGTTTTAAGCCTCAAAGTGTCATTTATCCCTCCATTTATTTGGCCATGCAATTTATTTTTTATTCAATTAAAATTAGTAGGGTGTTTGTGGAGGGTGTAGAATGCGCCGTGTCCTTCTTCTCCCCTATCCCCTCAAAATCCTTTCCTTCTTCAAATGTTTTTCGAAGTATTGGATCATGAGGAGGTAATATGTGTCCTCTGACAAATATTAAAAATTTGATTGTTAATGGTGTAATAAAATTAGCTTAATTTATTAAGTTGGTTGACCCCCCTTGATTTTTCAACTTTTACCAATTTTTCTAAGTATGTAAAATTTTGTATAGCTGATATCGGATCCTTCTAATTATAATTTTGATCATAAATTTTTGTTAGGTCGTGGTTCGGAAGTTTTGATAGCTTTCGGGTCCTTTTTGGGTCCATGGAACTACTAATTTAATCAATTGAAACTTATTATGTTACAAATCGAGTCTAGCGATTTCATTCTTATTTGATTTGAGCTATATTTAGTCAATAGGGCTAAGTTTGGTTATTAATCGGGTGATAATTTGGTGATCAAGCTCCTTTGTTGTTAGTCAAAATTTATTTTATTATTAATTAATTTGATAATTTATTAACCGAATTAGTTTAATATTATAGGTTCTATCATTTATTAACCAGAATTGAAGTAAACTTTATCAAATAAATTTTTGTCGCATTTCGGTGTGAGTTATTGACTTTTAAAGTTTTACTATTTATTAATTTTATATAAATTAATTTAGTTTACCGAATTCTGAGATTTTGATACTTACAAAAAGTTAAAAATTAAGGCAAGTAAAATTTCACTATCTCTTGCTAGTAAAATTCCTATTTTCTCTAAGTAAATACTTCCATTCTATTTATTGTTGTCGATTTTTGATTTGCATGCTTTAATTTTGTGGTATTCAATCATAATGGGCATGAGCCAACAATTGGGTAAGAATAGAGCCTTCGGCTTGAGCGATGAAGAATGATGAGATTGAGGCACAATAATCAATAGTTGTATAGTGCAAAACTCTTGTATAATTGTTAGAGGATGAAAAATTTATACATGTTACTTCTCATTTACTTTGATTTGCGAATAAACAGAAACAAGGGAAAAGGGAGTATGAAGCTCTGTTTGGGACTAACGTATTAAACGAACCTTGAAATTGATTATAGCAAACGTAAAAACTGAGGACTCATGTTAGAATAAGTGTTTACTATTTTGCTAGAAAATCTTAGCATGTGAGAACTGTCATGAAATGGCATGAGCACTCTGTTAAATGAAGAATAGTGGATTGAAGTCAAATTCTCGACCTCAAATTTTTGAAGTAATTATTGTTGATGATTCGCAAGCTATATATGCAAGCATACGCTACTGCATTGGTTGTCCAATGAGGAATAACAAGACTTCCACACTACCTGTTTCCACTGATGTAATAAGCTATACCCTGTTCATCGGTGAGGAAGAGCAACGACGAATTGATTCATGGCTTTTCACTATATCTCTAGCGTGACAAATAAGTATATGCAATACATTGGGATAGTCAATCATACTAATAATAGAGTATGTATATAATATGCACGAGATTGGGTATATGTATACCATATGTGATTTGTGTGTGTATATATATATATTTGAAATTAAAAGCAGATTAAGGAAAAAATTAACGGTAATTATTATTTCGATTGGATTTTCACAAAATTAATCATGATAATTGAATAAGATGAAAATCGGGAGTTTATTCGATAATGACAAAATTGAAGATATTTTATGGCCTTAGAAATGATAATTGATATATAGGAAGGGCCGGTTACGATTGAGTATAATATTTAAAATGATGAGCTAATAAGTCAAAGTTCCCTTGGATTTTCTCTTATTCTCGTGATAAATAATTCTTTGCACTGGCTATGTTTGTGTATATTATTTTATTGGTATTTTATGGATACAGAATGTATGACGACTCCATGGTAACCAGGCAAATGGAAATCTGTGAGACCATAGAGTAGTATATACTTTTTTTATACTTATTCCATTCCAAAGGCTGAATTTGTTGATAATGATGAGGGACTTATAGCATAGTAATCATCGTAGAAGATGATATCAGGGATATCATTGACAAAGGTATCATATATGGCATGAGTATGTTACGGATACAATCTTTGGGAGTATTGTAGGGATATCTTAGATACCGAATAATCTCGTGATACTTATCCAAGTATTGGGGGCGTAAATATATTACTTTTGGTTTACTATGATAGAATAAGGTCGATTAAAATTATTATTATCTTGTATAGTGAAGATTATTATTATCTCATATAGTTGTGACCTCGTATTAAACTGATGATCAGATTTTGTGGAATCCATGTTGCATTCCTAATATCCGATTGTTTATATAATTTTTGGGTCGTGGATACGACATGTTATTATGTCTCGGATAGTGGTTTGTATATTGTATGTTATTATTGGTTCTATACATTTAATATTATAATCTGAGATGTTTATTTATTATCCTTTATTATTAATTATATTTACTTATTGGGTATTCAACTTACTATTATATTTTCTTGACTTAAGATTGAGAAGATATCGTAGGTGTTAGCTGAGATTTGTCAGATTATTATTGAGCACCAGATAGAGGTGATTCTAGAGTTAGCGGCATATGAGCAACAATGAAAAATATTTCTTTTATTTTGAATAATTTATGATTATGGATATTATATTTATTGTTACATTTATGAGGATCATTAATGGTATGATAATTTTCAAAGATAATTTTGAGTTCATATAAATTCATGAATTTTAGAATTTATGATGGATAATTGATAATTTTTGATAATCTAGAGGACCTTTTTTTCAATCTATCTGGGCCGAATTAGGAGACTTAGCTCGGATCATTACTATTGAGAAAGTATTAGAGATTTAAAGTTCTGTATTAATACTCGAGAATTTTAAGAGTTGATGATATTGAAGGATATTAGGTGATTCAATAATATCTAATGAGTTAAATTTATTTCTAAGAATTCTATATTTGGATGGAGAACTGTATTTATTTTAGAGGAGTTAGAAGACTTATTATCTTGAAGTTTGATTTGTTAAATGATTTGAGGAGTTAGGATAGTTGTGGTTATTCTAGGTCAAGGCTTATGATATGTTTCAGGTCTTAGAATAAGGAATATTCTTAATTAGGAGGAAATGGATAGGTTAGAATGTTATAATAGGCTAGATTATAAAATTGTCTTATTTTACAGTTTATCGAAACAATAATATATGAGTATCAAAGACTCCTACGAAACTTATGATGACACCCCTACGAGGATTTGTAAAGTTTTTAGAATAATGCAACTAGTGATTCAACTGACAACACAAGCTGTCAATAACTTGACTTGCGGATCTCAGGTGATAAATGTTTGAACTTATATTATTCAAATGTTGGAGAGAAGAAGACAATTCTTACATATTTTAAGATTGGACCATTACCTTTCTTAATATATGATCAACAAAAGACTAGTGGGTTCCTCGTAATGTAGACTATATGCCATGCATTATTGTATGCCAAAAAAGAAGATAATAATCACTTTCGATTGATGATAATCACAGAGTTGAGTTGAACTTCCACCATTCTTGATCAAAAGGGCTTCATCCCCGACTATTGAAGTGTTGCACACTAGCCATCTATTAAGAGTAGTTATAGATGATCCAAAGTCTTAACATCTACAGCGGAGTGAATTATTGATCGGAGACATTATTATCAACTCAGAAACTTCCAAATGCGTTGCAGCCATATTGTCAATAAACACAATGTGCAGGAGATCAATGTATTTATCAAGTTAACATGGAGAATCACATCGAATCTATAGACCTTATGGGATGACACTAGCGAAATTCAAAGAGATAAAAGCTTTAATTGTAATGGCGATCGTGTTTGGTCATCATCAAGCCTAACATCTACCATGGAAGAATTTAATGACTATAACCAAAGTAGATGAACAACTACAAAGAGTCGAAGACCAACTACCAGAACACAGGTATCTTAAAAAATCGACACAGGCAGTTTAGTAAGAGGTCACCCAAATTGCTATCCTATTTATCCTATTGGAGAAATTTGCTTAGCTGCAATCTCATTTGTTTTCAATTTGACATATTACGCTATTTAACACTTTGATACTTTCAACTGTGCTATTTGTATCAATTGTTTTCTATAAACATGACCTCTACAGGCTTAAGTGTAGCAACAATAGCTCAATCTATTTCTTGAGTTCTGTTAGATTTTCTTCAATCGTACTTTCTTTCACATTTTATAGGTGAAAGATCAAAAATTGAGGTTGGGATTTCTTGGTTCTCTTTTCCACTTACCCTAATCATTGTAGCCTTAGACATTTTCTTTCGGTGAGTTTTTCATAAATTTTATATTTTCCGTCATTATTGTTGTAGATGTACTACCAAGCTTGTTACCATCATTAGTTGTTACTTTAATATCTCTTGATGAATTATTCTAGTGCTTCACACATTAGGCTAAAAATTTTAAACTTTGACATACTTCCTTTAACAGCGTTCAACTTTCTGTTATACTTATTGCAACATCTATCAATAGTTTTTCATGTAACCTTACATTCAATTTCGAGTATATTATCTCGATTTTCATGTAAACTTGGATATCGGGATGGATTTCCTCTAGCATAATTTGTTTGACAATTAATTTTTATAACTATAATAACCTACTTCTACCCTATGAATATATAGAATTATCATGACATCTTTATGTAAAAATAAAGGAGTAAAAATTAGTATCAAGTATCTACTGACAATGACTGGAAGATAAATAGTAAGAGATTTGATATGTTGTGGATTGACATAGGACCAATTAGCCTAAGCTATTAACATTGGACAATAATATTTTAGAGAAATAGTTTAGAACAAAGTGCAAATATTATATATACAATTTATTCTTGAAATTTATTATAGTGTGGGTTTAAACTACGTTAAGAAATTTGATGGATTATAGGAAAAATATTAGAATTGGAGAATCATTCGATAACATTCAATGAAAAATATTTTTGATAAATTTTCAGGTATGAGGGTTGTTTATTGAAAAAATGACGTCCTAAAATATTTATACTTGGGAGAAAGTATCATATGATTTTAAATAGCTAAAATTGATAAATTAAAGAGGTTGACTCATATAGGAAAGCTGAATACATACATGGGTCGTATCATAACTTAGGTTTGAAGATCGATATTGGTGATTAAGGTTGAATATTTATCATCCAGCTCGGATTGAATATTGAATGAAATGATGATACAATTTGGGTTTTATAGTATACTTGATGAGTGTTCAATTGGAGTTCAAATAAGAATTAAGCCTAAGTTGTGACTATATGTAAGGTAACAAAGATACTGGTCAACAATGAGATTGCTAGAGATCAAAAGAATTATGGACCTGATTAAGATTGGAGGTTGTCCTATGAATTTTGTTTTGATGATAGTGCATATCTAGATTATCAAATGTTAAAAATAATATATTTTTTATTTTGAAAGGATTAAAGGTTTAAGGAATAAAACCACTTTGATAAAGTTAAAATCGTATCAAATGCTTTCAAGGACTATATCAAAATTTTAAGGACGAAAATCTTTTAAGGGAGGTAAATTATAACATCTTGAATATTTTTAATTTTATTATTTTATGAGAATAAATTATTAGATTAGTTTTGATATTAGTTTAAAATTTTATAATTGAACTGAAACTTACGCTTGAATCACTTATTAGGTTATGTACAAGAAAGTTTAATTGTAAGGCTCATTATTTGGTGAAATTATGAAATCTATTTGGAGATAAATTTTCTGTAATAAAATAATAAAATCAAATAGTATATCAACTATTTGAAAAACAAGTAGATATTTATTATTTGGACCTAATGAGTTTGAGTATTTGAATTAATAGTTTGAGCTTAGGTATTTCGGTGATTAAATTTAATTTAGAATAATTAATATGTTTGATTGAGTTAACTTAATTATAGGTCTAACTAATTGTAACGATCCCAAATAAAGTAGTTCAAATCAGGAAATAATTAATTAACAGACAGATAATTCGTAAGCCGGGTGTGATATAATAGATATACCAAAAATTTTATCATTAAATTATAAATAATATAAATTGTCCCAAAACTTATCACAGGAATTTATCGGATAACTTTCTAAACAATACAAATATGACATGCTCTAAATAGTCGCAGAGAGATAACCAAATAATGACAATAACTCATCCACATAATATAATAAATTTATAGATTCTTAATACGCCAACTAAAGGCTTACACTCAAGCGACTTTATTGTCCAAAGATACAACCCGTAATAAACCCAATCCAAAAGGAACAAAATATGGGCGATATCATTTATCTAAACAGATGCGATACTCATCAGAGTATATGATGTCACGTCAGATCTCGTCCAACTTCTATAAAAACATCCAAACCTTCTACTCTTAAGGGATAAAATAGAAAAATATTAGTATAAAATTTAACAAGTATCATATATAAAAACAAACATATCCAATAAATCAAATGAAAAGTTTAAAATATTTTTCAAAAAGTACAGATAATAGATACTGATCCAAAATCGTCAATATCAGATGTCAAATTATCAAATTGAAATCAAAATCTAATATCAAAACTAATGGTAATCTTGTACTCAAGTCGTATATCAAATTAAAATAGATATCCAATTAGAATATATATATATATATATATAACAGAAGTGATCCGGAGGTCAGAATTAGATGTCCTGTTGAAGCATGATCCTCGATAGAATCAAATAGCCAGAGAATCAAATCAGATAACAAGTACTCCAATCGCAACTGCAGATAATAGAAGTCGAATCAACGTCATAAATAGATAAAGTTTAGATCAAAATATATAATCAAAATCAGATATACTAGATATAACAAAACCCACCTATGGACAAAAATTGGCAAATTTTAAAATCAAAGTTTGAATATAAATCATGCAGAAATGTAAAGTATGTATTAAATTTGAGTTACAATTATTTAAAAACTAATTTGAAGAAATTGTTACTCCTAACCCGATGACGTTAGGCCAGATCAAGTGGAAGTCATGCTAGCATGTTAGGCCATCTATGTATTATCTTCTGTAGGTAAGGTTGCTCATTATATTTTACTACCCATGATTTTGAGTGTAATTTTTCAAATTATCAAATATATTAGAATGTTAAAATATTTTAAATACCATTTAAATACCAGATAGAGGTACGGGTCTCTACAATAGAGCCTTTTCTGCCAGCAAAAGGGATTTCAGATAACATATATTTTTTTGTCGAAAGTTGGCTAAATAACATATAATTGATAGTAGTAACCATGATCCCCGAATACATGCATGTGAAAATGTATGTCCTAATATAAGTTTCATGCTCGTTTCTATAGAGATATATTAATATAAAAATATATAGTATCAAATATTTTTTAGAATTTTATAAAATATTAAAGTCCTCTAAAATTATAAAATCTGAACCAAAAACCTCCAAATTGACAAGTAAATCATACATGCATGTACATAATAAATAAATTGAGTGTATAAAAATAACATGTATATTAGTATAATTTCTAAATAGTAGAAAAAATATATCAGATTCTAAATCAGACTAAAGATAGGGATTATAGATACTTACATCAATTTCATACTAAATAGATCAGATAAAAGGATACTCTGAAATACCCAAACAATACTTTTCCCTATCCTCTTCCCACGTGTCTTTTTCTCTCTCATCTTTCTCTTTCTTGTAACGCGCTTCTCTTCTGCGCCACGCTTTTGCCATGCAACTCACTAGTGCTGCCTCCTTCCTTATCTTCTCTCTGTCCTTTTCCTTCGTCTATTTCTCTCACTTTTTCCTTCTCCTCTGTGCGTGCCCCCTTCTCCCTCTCATTTCTCTTCTCTTCCTCTCTCTCCTTTTCTTTTCCTTTCCCTTGCTTTCTTCTGCGGATTCCCTCTTTCTCCCCATTTATAATAATAATAATAATAATATTATTAATATTATTATTATTATTATATTTTTTATTATATATTTTTCTTCTTTATTATCCAATCAATACTCGGGTGCCAATACCAGTGTGCCTCGGGCGATAACGGACCGATCTAATTATTCTTCAAAATTTTATAATAAATAATTAATTTTTATAATATCTAAATCATACAAAATAATAAATACATTCGAAATAAATCAAATGAAATTCAGAGTGTTACATTCTCCACTCCATATAAAAATTTCGTCATTGAAATTTACATATCTCAATCATCAAATAAATAAGGGAATCTCTCATGAACTTCATCTTCATGCTCCCAAGTTGCCTCCTCGACCGAGTAATTCCTCCATAACACCTTGACCAACGGAATAACCTTATTCTTTAGCACCTGATTATTCCAATTCAAAATTTAAAAGGGGAATTCAATATACCTTAAATTCTCATCGATCTCCAATGGCTCAAATTCAATCACATGAAAAGGATTATACATATATTTTCTCAATATTGAAACATGGAAGATGTCATGACAACCAACCAAACATGAAGGCATAGCCAATCTATAGGCCACTTTTTTCGACCCACTGAAAAACCTCGAAGATACTTTAGAAACACCTGACCACCCAAGTCAAACCTCAAAATGGAATGCAAGTCTGATCTCCTACTTCCAATTTCAAATCAATTCTTATAACTGATGACCATGTGCCCACATGCTTTCGCTATTGTGACGACCCTAAAAATCCTAACCGGAAACCTGTAAGGTCTTAACTATTAAACGACCGTCAGATTAATACAAACATGTATAATAACCCTATACAATATATATCTAATGCAACAACAACCAACATAGGATCCAAATGTCATAATATATTTGTGACTCAAATGTTGTATTTTTTGACACAACGTCGAATAGAAAGATGTCACTAGGTACCAAAACACAAATCATAAATAACTGCGGAAGCATAAATAGAAAACCATCAATGCACAGTGGAGCTAAACTATATGTATATCCTTAATACAATATATACAAATTATCAAAATATATAGGAGTCCTCCGTGCATAAGTACTAAACCACACTTTGTCTAAGTCCACAAAATGTCTCTCCAAGTCTTCCAATTAGTCAACTTTTAATTCTCTACACCGCCTTACTAGGTATAAGCTCGTGCTCATTTGAAAGCAAAAAAATAGTAAGGAGTGAGTCAAATACTCAGTAAGGTACAATATAATCAAGGACAGTAAGTGATATACACAAAATAAAATAGAAGATAGATATATGAGTATAATATAAATGCATAAATATGAAACATAATTAAATACACTTTTCAGAACTCATTTTACTTCCACATTTTATTTCTAATTCCATTACGTTCTAAAATATGAAAAAACTTCTTTATCTTTGCGGATTAAGGCCAGTAGGCCCTACCAACTAATGGTATAGTCAAATTGAGGAAATGATTATGTTATTCTATATGATTTAAGGCACTACCCACGGATCTCAAATTTTAACGTCCCATAGTGGATGATATACCTATAATCCTGGATATATTGGCCAATAGTCATTATTGTTATGCCACCATGTCCCTCGTGGCGTAGAGGTAATTCATTGATTTATCACAATAATATTCTAAGGCATGCCAGGAAATATTACCAACTGATATAAAAAATCCTTAGTCCTATTTCACAATTCCTTTTCATATTTTTTATTGGAGACTTTGTACAAATATACTTCTTTTTCTTTGAACTTCTGAAATCAGGAGAAAGTTCCAAATATCAGATAACATATAACAAATTATAGTGTTTCAATTACTTGATCCAAATTCATAATTTCATATCCTTACAAATATGGATATAGATTTCATATTCTGATAGATATAGATATATATTTTTTATATTCTCGTGAGTTTAAATCTTTACATGCCTTTAAATACATGTACAAATGATCTTAAAGCTTGAAACATTTAAGAAATTCTTACCACAATGAGCCAAACATAACTTTAAAGTTTTCCGTCAACAAATCCATTCATAAATGGTTCACAACACAAATTTTGAAATGCATAAAATATCATATACAATTAACATGTAAGTAAATATCAAATAATTAAGGTAAAAATGCTCATGAAGTTAGGGTTTTAATTATCTAAAGCCAAATCATACATAAATCCTAAATTATACATGTAAAAATGTTGGGGCATGGGTTAGGGTTTTCATGTGCCCCAAATCACATAAAACTATCAAATTGGATACCTAATCGATAATCAATCATATTCAAGACATGGGTATTAATTTCCTAAGACAAATCATGCAAAAATCTCAAAAATAAACAAGTAAATCAAATGGGGCATAGGTTAGGGTTTCTGGAAGGCATAAACCGTACAAATTTTATAAATTGGACATGAAATCGACATGTACATGCTCAAGTCATGAGTTTTATAAAATGTAAACTTAGACGGGTATCAAAATAAGAATACCCGAAGAGAATGAAATAAAAGTATAAAGAAACAAGAGAAAAGTATATAAGTTTACTTGTCTCTACCCGATCTACAACTTTTATAACTAACTCTCAACCGGATTTAGGCTCAGAAGCCTTGATCGCCTCCTTCTCTCTCTTTTCCTTCGTGTTTTCTCTCTCTTTCCTCTTTCTCTTCCCATGTGAAAATGACGCAAAAAGAACCCTCGTGCATTTTTATACATAGACTGGTTCCTCAAGTGCCAGTCAAGCGCTGTTTGAGCGCCGCAGTACCCGAAAACCTGTGCTCAAGCGCGCATCGAGCATGCAATTCTGCCAAATATGCCCCGGGCGTGCCTCGGGTATGACATTCTATTTTTGCGCATGGGTTGTGCCTCTTGTGTAGGCCAGGCGCTGGTCAGGCCTGCAGTGAACTTGCTTTGCACACGCGTCATCTTGGACTCGTTTCGACCCTTCTAACCCAATTTTTCACATTTTTGGACCCTAATTTTGATTATATGTGTTTAATATGTCATGATTATTATAATTTAAAACTCAAATCTTATTTACAGATTAACTTTTTAAAGTTTACAACGCTGGTTTCCGATTTTGCCAATTTCAGGTCTTTGAACTTTTTAATACAATTTCTCCTATATCCTTTGACCTCGATTCATTTATATTGATTTAAGTACTCCTAATTACCATATTTTGAAAACTGACACCTTGTAAATCTTTTCCACTTATAGAAATTTTATCCTCAAAATTTAATAAACCTCAAAATCCAACGATTGGAAAAGTCCTTTCAGATTCCTTCTCCAAGTTCCTAAGACTCATCCTAGAAAGCCTTAACTAATTAAATTATCCAAATTTCCAATACCTAATTATTCCTATATAAATCTAGGTTGGAACCTTATTGTAATGTCCCGGTTTAAAAATATAGTAATTAAAGTCGTATAATCAAGATTTGATTTATTAAATTAATGATCGAAATATTAAGATGTCGTCATGGCCAAGAAATTATCTGCTAAGGACAAGAATAGTAGACCAGCGAAATTAATCGTGGACCGGTAGAATTAATTATTGGACGGAATTAGCAAAGTTAACCTGCCAAAATCGTTGACTGGATTGGTATGGCTGACCGGCTAAATCAAAATGTTAACTGTCCAGGAATTGCTGACCGGTTGAAGGTGAAAGTGACCGGTCAACACTTTGATCGATTGATTAAGATTTTTGCCCGATATGGTGCATTTGGCCAGAATACATAATTTACCCCGTGTGGTGCAAAATGTCGGAATGGAGTATTTGGGCGGAATGGTACATTTTGGGCGGTTTGGTGTATTTTGTCAGAATGAAGCAAATTAATGAATGGAGTAAAAATGACCGGTATGCCTTGTAGCAAAAAATGACCATTATGACAAAATGAGATGAAATTATCGGTTTGCACCAATTTATTGAAATAGGTGGAATTATTGGTTTGCATGAATTTACAGGTATGGATGAAAAATGCCAGTATGCTTTTTGAAGAAAATGATTGGTTGCAAATGTCGGCATGCATTTTGAGAAAAAATATTCGGCTGTCAAAATATCCGGTCAACACCCTCTTAACTGGCACACTATGAGATAGAATTTGGTCAGCACCCTGTTGATCGGTTAGGTAGGGTAAGGGGAAATGATCCGGTCAACTGAATGTTGACCAGCTAGGAAAGGCTAAGAC
>JAOVVI020012375.1:0-12271 GCA_028571085.2 Nepenthes alata | reverse complement strand
TGTTTCACTCCTTAGGAAATTCGCTCCTTGGGGAGCTTTGTCACTCTCTCTCGTGTTTTGCCTTTGTTCTTTGTCGTTGGAGGAAGACGAGAGATGGGCCGAGAGAGGGTGAGTGTCCTCTTGAGAGTTGAAGAGTCCGTTCGTTGAGCAGGAGTCTTCGTTGGGTATTTATAGGGCGGATTGTACCGTTGGAGAGAGGACACGTGGCAGCCATCGCACGGCTCAGAGGCCACTTGTACGTCCTTCTGATCATAATTAATGCAGCTGACGTGAGCGGGGTAGCACGCGGCTGGCGCCACTGGTAGGGTCTGAGCGGGGCAGGCGCACAGAGCCTAGGCGTGTCAGTCTTGATTTGATCAGGCATGCTCTGTGGAGACAGCACCTGGGAGCGGTTGCAGGTTCTTTGGGAACCGGCGAAGTTGCTTAGCTGGCGACCTCGACCGTGTATGAGATGGTCCTCGTCCTTGCGTGGCGCGCCTGGTTGCTTTACATGTTCGCGGACTTGCCGTAGAAGGCAGTACTTGGAGGGCCTTTGGAAGGTCCTCGAGCCTTTGCCAGATTTCTCGGACGGATCTGAGGTTTGGGAGAACATCTGGGGTTCTCGGACTCTTTCTCTTTGTCCTCGCATCTGAGGGTCATCTGCGGTGTCCTCGAGCTCTTTGTAGGCCGAAAGGACCTTTCGAACCTTTGTCGCGACTTGGGCTCTCGGGACACTTGCCTGTACCTTGGGGCTTCTTGGGCCGTTGGGCCCAACTAGTTCGTGGACTAATTTCTGGGCTTTCTGACTTGGGCCTTTCCTTTGGGCCGTATTTCATGGGACCTTATACTGGAGCCCAACAATTATATAAAAGTTATAATTCTTATACTAGTAATTATCATTCTCTTGTTGAAATAAAGACTCAGAACAAAAATAGTTAGTAATTAAAAAACCTTCAGTTTTTTATTATGAATTTTGATAAAAATTTAAATTAAAATTTAAAATTAATTCTAATTTTACTTTTTAGCAACAAGGTCAATCAATATTTTAGAATTAAAATATCAAATATAATAATTTTTATAATTTTTAAAAATAAAAAAAATTCTAGAATTAAAATATCATATATAATCATTATAATTCAAATCATCACGATGAAGTCAACATGATTCGGAGTATGAGAGAACTCTAAAACGGGATACCTCCAAACATCGTCGAAAATTCCAGACAGGCGGGACCCGAAAGATTGAATGATCACCGTAAAATCTAGAGAAATCGTGAGGCGACGTTGGCATAAACTCGAAGCATAATACAATTTGAATAAAATTCAAAATCATGCTCTATATTTTCAACAATGATGCCCTTGATTCAATGGTTTAAGTTGGATGGCTATGGTTTTAAATTTATTTTGAATAATTTGAATAGTATTCAAGCATAGCAGAAAACAGATACATGATGAAGAGAGAATTACCATGTTTTCATGTTCACCTTTGGACTCTGCATGCAGCCACCAGAAAACCACCAAATTCGGGATCTCGATCGGTGATAAAGAAAACCTGAGACTTTGATCGATCGAGGACTAATTGGATCCAACCCATACCCGAGCCTCCGCACCTACGATCAACCATTTGAGCAGTCTGATGGGATTAGTATAAATTTTTAATATTTTTCGCGTTTGTCGGGGAGTAAGATCACTGAGTTTTCATGTTTACCTTTAGATTTTGCTCTCTCAACCACCGGAACCACCGATACGGGTTCTGGATCCGTGATGAGAAAGTCTCGAACTTTCGATCGGTCAAGAAATAATTGGATCGGGACCATATACCAGTCTTTGCACCTCCTTAACCCTGGTTGCAGGAAATAGGATTAGCCATTTGAACAAATCTAATGGAATCAGAATAATTTTCAAAGAGAAATGTTTCGGGGACACCCATCAGACGCCACAAGTGACATGACGTTTATTTATTCATCTATTCTTGTATGTGCCTATTACTGTTGATAGATGAATGAGACGTCACTTCACTCAAAGATGTGGCAAGGATGTCTAAAGTATATCCCCCAAGCATACAGTGTCCTCACAAAAATCATGCAGATTAACTTCTTGTCCAAGTTCCTCAGTTGCATTCAAGAAGAAAGTCTACTGCAACAAGGTAAGCTATCAGTAAGTTTCTCGGTCTCATTGTAATCACCAAAAGGTAGCCTAACGCACTGGCTCCCAAGATGTTGAGGTTTTCTTGCAGCAAAATGAGCACTTCTTCCCTGTGAGGCTCACTCTGTGACAGAAACTACTGCCTCTATGGATAAAATATTGATATCGGACTTATCTGACAATGCATATTAGTATTAGATATATTTGAAGAAAAACATTTCTGAAAATCGTAAGCTGATAAGGTCGTGCTAGCCAAAGATCAGATACATTAACTAATATTTTGATCAATATATATATATATATCGTAATATATCATTAATATGACAATATATGGGGATATATTAGTATTGAAGGGTCGGATACTAATACATATCAGCAGATATTTTCATTTATAAAAAACAAAAAGAGGAATCCTAAAATTAAGCCAAAACTCACGCTTGGAATGCTATCACCCGCTTGAGGCAAAGTTAAATAACACCCAATGTTTTGAAAAGCAAAGCAGAAAGAGCAGTTGATCAGAGGACTGAAAATCAAGCAAATCTCAAACCCCGATTTGTTTTCAAAAAAATGTAATGACTTGAAGCACTAAGAAAACTGGAAGCCCAAATCCAGTGATTTTAGCTTAGTGCGATGCTAATGCTAAGCGTCACACGGGTGACTTAGTTGGAGGGTCATCCTGTGACAACGTGCCCTACAAAGGATCCTTTGACGCAATGTCCGATGCCATTTTGAGCAGTTGACCCAGCAACAGACAGTTTACAGGGTTTAAAACATTGGCAACAACAAACTTATTCATCAGTCACATAAAATAGAGAAGAAATGGCGAAAGAGAAGGAACATGTCATGGGTGACTGAACATGAAATAAACCGGGGTTGGAGCCTGCCTTCATGTATATCCTTTTCATTAATACTAATATCAATTACTTACCACAAAAACATGAAAATTTAAACATAGGGCGCTTTGATATGAGTGATGTTACAATCCTCCAAGTGGGAAGGCTTCCATATCCACTCAATGGCCAAAATTAGAAGTTAGGTGGATGAATAACAAAGATTGAATAGCTATTTAAATAACAATTCTTCCACTCAAGTTCAAATCCTAGCCATTTGATATGGGAGCCCCTCCACTAGGAAGATCACAACAGCTCTCTTCTGGTATTTTGCACCGTATATAGAATATTGCTGTCAGATTGTACCCCACATACCTCTGCTTTACTTCCAGTATTCCAGTTCCTATCTGAATTGGTACTCCCACAATGATGCATTCACTAACTCCATCAATCTTGTCCTCCCTTCCACTCACAGAAGCATTGAATAGATGATCTGCTGTCCTCTCAAAAGATGCTAGCATCAAGACACTATCTTTCATTTTCTGAATCCCATCCCTAGTAATTGCTAGCACTTCCCCCTTTCAAAATGACCAAAAATAAATAATTTATGTATGTTTTCTACAAAAATTACCCATCTCTGTGATGCTAGTGTGAATCTATTAGGAGCCTCAAAGAGTGGGAGGAAGATGGATTACCTTAAAAGTCATCAAATCTGCTAGAAGCATCATATGACGAATATCTATCTCCATTGAATGACTTCGCATAACTTTTCTTATCTCTTTGATGATACAGTTCCGTGCCGCTTCAATTCCAAGAGTTTCCAGAACTTCCATAACATGATTGCTCTCTGTACTGCGTCCATCGACCCCATCAATACCCATTACCTCATTCAACCCTGTGCTGAACGAGTAAATTCAAATTTTAAGAGGAATAAAGTGGAGAAAGACTTCAGAAACAAGTACCAGTGGTCTTTATGACTAATTTATGAAAGTATTTACATAACGATTACCAGGATCATAAAAATACAATTGCCTGACAGTGGCAAAGAATATGATATACTTCACTCACAATCAATGCATTAGCCATGTCAACAAAAGCATATTTTGAGGGTCCAAAGCTACTCGCATCCCTGTGCAACAGGCCAACAGCACCTCTAACCCCAGTAAAAATGGAGAAAAGATAAGAAAAACCTCTTAGATGCAAGGAAACTGCTGAGATCACACCGTATTCAGTTAGGTGTGCCAGGAACTACTAGTAATTTGCAAACTATTGTTTCATAATGAAAATGAAAATCTGGGTCCCTCAAAGATTCAGTTCCTAATAAACTGGTCACGATAATTCTTTCTCCACAGATACAACTTTGATCTCTTCATCTTGACTTCCTGTATATATAGAGTAATCGAACATATTGACTTGCTTTCTCAACAGCAAATTTTTCCTATAGATTGCTCTATGACAACTTTTCCTCCAAGATTTTGTCTTCAGTTGACTATTGAATTTGGAAGTGGTAATCACACAAATTCATTGTTTAGTTGTCTTGAAATAAAGTAAGATCATCAAAGCCAATTCATCATTAGTTAGGCGCTTAGGCTAAAAAATATTAGTGTTTTTTTATCGATTGAAAAAATTATGAGACAAATTCCTATTGGCTTTACCATCATCATTTGTTAAGCTTCCTTGAAGCAATATTATTATCCTTGTCTTTGTCTTTCTATGTTTTTATTATTTTTGGGAGGATTTCACTATATTAACATGATTCATAATCAGATCAAGTGCCATAGAACCAACCCTTCAACAATCAACTGCAGCTTTCCCTTCCCACCTTCCTCTTCAGCAACAATTGCACGTTCAACTGTTTGTATGCCCTGCCAGCAAACTTTATGGTTAAAATAAACTTCTGCACTCTAATTAGTAAAACTATGGATATGTGCTCGTCATAGCCTTATCGAAACTTGAGAGTGAATAAAGCTCTAGAAAACTGTGAAGTTATTCTTCCCTTGCCTCACCTTTATGACAACTGAAGGAAGCCTATTTTTAAACCAGTGAAGTGCAAAATGGAGATCTTCCCTCTCAGCCTCCAAATTGACAGCCAATTTCATACCGTCGGGGACAGTAAACTTCTGCATATGAATATACAATGAGATGCTGCAGAAAATAAAACAAGATAAGATAGGCACAAGATAGTGCAGGATTTTCTCACCAGATTCTTGATACCCTTGTGCTTTTTTAGGAAAAACTGGGAAATTTTTTCTTGGACAGTGTAAGCATTTATACACAACCGTAAAGCATTAATTTTTTCCATGTCAAGCTTGACAATTATGGATGCTGTAATTGAATTCATTACAAGCTTTATACTCTTTGCAACCTGCAAATTCAAGTAAAGGAGTTTATATAATGATCAGCAGAAACGAAAAACAGCAAAATGTCAGTCTCCATAGAAAATGCATTAGGTCCTACAAGATTGACATTTCCACATTAGTAAAACTATTTCTCACCAAAACATGTTTTTGGACTAACTGTTCTCACAATGGCAACCAAGAGGTTATGCAAAAAGGATTAAAGTGAAAAACATTGGCCATACTGTAATGGTTCAAGTTCAAATATCACAAAAAATAAAAAAGGGAGAAAAACCAATGACCCACTAGGCCACCACAAACGAAGGAAGATAGTTAGTATTTGCATTTATGACTGAGTTCCATCTAACAGACGTTGGAAAGAAGGCACATTATCAGTCGCACCCAAAACCAAGAGAGTAAACTTTTGTTAACGTCATAAGTTTTCCACAGAGAGATGTGACACAAATGCTTTAAAATCCTTACTTCTAGTAGTTATACAATGATAAAACCAAACAAGATATATTTATAATAAAAATATCGGAAGCAAAAAGAAAAACCTAAATCAAAGGGATCAACATACCTGGCCCAACAAGGTCTTCTCAATATGAGTTTTCACAGTTTGTGCAATGCACATATCATTATTGTGCTCAAGTTTTGCTGTAACGACTGGGGTACTGATTTTTTTGCTTGCATTGATAATTTCTTTGATACGAGGGACTCCAAGGGTGACATCTAAGACGGAGTTAAGTAATCACAAATAAAACCAACTACTAAAGGACAATCACTCCAGATCCAAATTATTTATGCCCACTTAACTCCACCTGAGAAGAGAGAGACAAGGAGAGAGAAGAATCAATCAAGAATGGATACTCATGCTGGCAACTCCAGCAAAGTGAAAAGTTTTCAGAGTCATTTGTGTTCCTGGCTCTCCAATACTTTGAGCTCCTATAGCACCAATCGCAGTTCCAGCTTCGATTTTCTTTAAATGAAGGCGATCATTGCAAGCAGCTAGAAGTACCTACAATTTTTTAGATAATAGTTACCAACTGCCAGCTTGAAAATAGTATTACTGAGAGGGGACCCACCTTGATAAAGAGCACCTTGTCAAACTCATTCATTTACTCTCTTTTTCAATACCCCAATCCATGTGATTAAAATATTCAAATGATTCAAAGAGACTTCGTTTTCAGAGCACTCTTTTCATTATTAGTTGGTGACAGTGTCACTAAAACTAGGCTTGAGCATCCAATTGCACAGATGTATAAAATGCTTCTAGAAAAGCCGGAAGGAGGACAAAAGAGTGTAGGAAAAGATTGCAGCCCTGATGTATATAATGAGTTGGTGGAATCTAGAACCAAAATGGTCCAGCCTTCTTATGCATTCATCCCAAAATAAGATTTCCAACAAACACCCTTGATGAATAATGAATTTTTCTATGCCCCAGGTCAGGCATCAAACAGGGAATTGGGTCCAACCTGATAACTATGGTTGCGAATTTTTCATAGATGCAACAAACAATGACGTAGCAGTAGCAAAGCGGCCGGGAAATAGTAGCAGTGGATGCAAAGCTGAGGATGGTGAGGAAGGAGCCGGTGCTTTCCTTGTATTGTTTTTATGCCCCTCCCTCCCTGTATTTGATAAATTTGAGAGCTCAGTGGTCCAGAAATTTCAGCAATTTTAAATTTTTTTATGAGTCAACAACTTATGACTAGCACTGGAGTGGCATTTGTATAGAGGATACAGTCTTCTAGTCTCATTCCAATTGCCTTGCATATTTACATCAATTCTGAAGTGGTAGAGTGAAGTATAATTCGAGAAAAGTTTAGATAGATACCTGCAGTTGTTGCTCAGTAACACGCCAACTATTTTTATCTAGTCTAGCATTGAAGACCTCTAGCAACTTCTTTTTGAAGGTAACAGAGCAGCCCCCATCAGAAATCATATCATATTCTGGGAGCCTCCTTTCTATAATCTCCTGAAGTTCTGAAGTAGACAATCCTGCATTTTTCCCAGCTGGACAAGTAGCCTATAAACACAGACTGATTAGAATTGGGTCATGTTGAGTTCCACAACTCCAAAAGTTCTGGCATAAAAAGCCAAACATCTATAGGCGTCTAACATTATCATACTTCAATTTTTAAAAGCAGCCTCTCGAGGTCCAAAGGAAATCCCTCTGCCCCTTCCATTTGAGCAGGATCCATGCCATCATCTCCATAAAGAAATTGAATTATAGTTCCACCAGAACTCCTTACTGTCATATCATAATAAACAGCTAGGTCCTCTAAGCCTTTCATCAGTCTGCGAGACATATAGCCAGTGTCAGCAGTTTTCACCTGCAATGATCACAATTTTTGAATTATTTTATATGACCACGTTCAATATCCAACCAAGAACTTAGCTCAGATCCTCATCATCTTTCAGTATCAAATACACACCACAACAAATTCACATCAATGACGTCATGTTTATACAGTCATGAAGTATATGAACAACTATTATTGTTTTACAGCTCCATTCTTTCCATAAAATTGATCATATAAACTACTTTGAAATGATTCAGTTAGTTGCAGTTTTATTTTCTACGTCTATATTTATAATTGGCTGATGCCCCCCTATCATCCAAGTAATGTAATTCTTCTCTCACCGGTGAACTTAAAAAATTACAGCCTGGAAGACGTGTTTAGGATCACAGAAAGATACTTTGTTCCCACACACACACAGCCACCACAATTCCAACACATATAACCATAAGCAAATACTACATTGCTACTAGAAGACTCAGAGGAGAAGTTTCAAAGAGAAATGGAGACAAGTATGATTCTTTTTAGCATGTTCGGTGTCTTCCAAAGAATTGGACAACCATAATTTCAGAAGGAATAAAATGATTACCGAGCTTCCCTTTTTCACTTTTTTTTTTTTTTTTTTTTAAGAGGTACTTGTAGATGTGATTCTTATAGTTCCACATGAAAACTCTTATGTCTGGATGATGCAGATAGACTTTTCGAGAAGCCTAGGTTTGTATAATTGGCGGTTTAAATGAACAAAATGAATCCAAAAATGTTTATTATGTAATCAAAATGAAATTTCTAAGAGTGGTCTTATTTGCTGTTGACTTGATATACAAATGAAACTCATTAAAATTCAAGAATCAATGAGCATCAATGTGTTCCTGATAGAGGAGAAATAAACTGCATTCAGGTTTCTCCTTTCCATGCATAAACAGATATCACATAATCTAAACATGTAAAACCTGTGAAGCACACAAAGGTTGGTAAAAAATGCTTCAAACACAAATAACACATTCATATAAAGCAGCAAGCAGATGGATATGTTAACATTTGAACAAGGGCATGACACCCGGATTCATTAAATCAATGGAAAGATCTAGGAAGTCTTGGAAAATAGCCTAGTACATAAAATGACTGGATGTGTACCCATCAGTAACAGTCATATCTAAGTCCAAGTAGCATGGCCTTGACGTACATAAACTAATACACAAACTAAATTCAAACATGAATTCATGATCTCATGAGGAAAAATAGAGAGAGAATCAACATACAGCTGTGTCCACTAGACCCTCTCGCCCTCCCATTGTATGGAAGAAAAATTCTGTAGCTGTCAAACCGCTATAGAATGAGTTGGCAACAAATCCCTTAGCCTTCATTAAGAAACAACAGATATTCAAGATCAAGCATACATGAGCACAAAGATTCAGAAAACGTCACTAACTCATCAGAAACAAGTATCAGACACAGCCAAACTAATTTTACTAATTCAGCTATATAAAGTAAGAAATTTGAGTGCCACTTCTGTTTTTAAAGATAGCAATGTGTGATCTGTTATTAGGATGCCTAGGGTGCTTTGCTAAAATACAAAATATATTAACAAGAACAAAGATAAGGACAAGTAAATAAAACAAAATGGTTCTTTTTAGTATAATTTATATGTGCAGATAAGAAGATGGGGGTGAGCTTTGGTACAACAAATGAGACTTCTGCATTGCAAGCTCTAAGAGGGTAAAATATTAACGGCCCTACCCCTCAATGCATAAAAACTATATCCGTGGTTTACATTCATAACCTTCATTTCACAATGGAACCACCTTACCGTCAAGCCAAAGCTCCTTAGTCATACATATTCCAAGATAAAAGAAAAATCCTATTGAAGAAATATCCGAGAATGAAGGACAAGCTCTCCTCTAGAATCAAATAGAATGCAATAAGTCCAACTGAATCCACCTCAACGATAACAAACTTTGAAGTTCATACTTAAATTGATGAAAGCCAAAGGATTCATTTTGTTAAATTTCTTTGGACTTCAAATAGGTCCAACAGAAACGACAGAGAGAGAAAATACAGTTCGTGATTTTGTTTTAAAGTTGCACCACCCTTCCCAAATCTTGGTGAAACAGCTTGATCTAAGACCTGTAAGAAAATTCATATATTCTGGACCAAGAATAGGATCCCATTAATAATATGCCAGAAAGAGTGCTATCCAGTTGCTATGACTATGACTATGGATTTTGGCTAGTAGAAGAGATGAAGCACATAGAATTATAAAAAATTTTATAGATAAGAGAATACAAGGATTATGCATTCCAGGTAATGGAAGAAACCAGAACATACAGCAGGAGTCTTCGACTTTCTAGGAAAATGTGGAAGGCTTCGATCAATGAAACCATTTGGAGCACGACGACCTCCAACTGCTTGCTGACCAACACATGCAACCATTTGGCTAATATTGATTGGGGATCCTTTTGAACCACATTGTGACATTATCAATGGGCTATTTCTCCAGTGAAGTTCCCTCATACAAACCTTAAGAACATGCAAAAAGAGGGTACGTGCATATATCAAAATTGAGTCGCTATGCTCCAATCATGCACTAAACAAATTACACAGAATGCCTTGCTTTTTCCATTTTATTTTTATCAAGAATAAGACCACGTGAGAAAGCTACTTCATTAGCTAGGATACACTTTAGACCAAAAGTTCACATGAAAAATACCTTAAAGATGTTTACTAAAAACTTCAAGATATTGGCAAAAATGAAGAAATAATCTATGCCATAGGTGAAAATATCGACATCAGTCACTTCCATATAAAGATTGGTATCTGTCATGTCCATATCAATATCAAACAATACTTATCATTATTGGATATCAAAAGCAAAAATTTCTTATAAATCGTAGTCTAATTGATAAATATCGAGTATATCATGATATATTGCGGATTTAACGACAAATCACAATATTGCCTAGGTAATAGGATTAGAATCGGAAGTACCAATGCTGATATATATCATCTAATATATAGGATATTGGTCGATATTGTACTCAATGCTCTATATTATTCCCAATTTCTAATTAATTCTCAAATTTTAGTTGTCTCGATTTTATTATGGACTAATACTTTAGTACCTTTATACTGGTAAATTTTGAAGCCAAATACAAGTGGCATGATAGCACACACAAGGCGTACTCAAACTCCAAAATCACATAAAAATTAAAGGTAAGGTCCAACATTATCAGTGAATTATGGGGCAAAAGGATAGCAAATTGGATAATGGTTGAGCCTCTATGCAGTGATTACTAGATTTTTTGCAAAGTATCAAATTGGTACTGAAAAAATTAGACAGAACAAATTGGGACAAATAAAAGTAGTGAATAAAATTGGGGTTAAAAGGAAAAAGTTAAGTATATTTTGGGCATCTTCCACTGATGATAAAGTGAGGATTACCTTTGAAGTTGTATCACGAATTTCATTCAGTGTCTGAGTAATCTTAGCTTCCAGAGTTTCAGCAGTATCACAGCCAGGCATCAGGGGAAGTTTTCCATTGTTGTAGGACTGTATTAACTTATCACATTCTTCATAACCTTCCAAAATCCGGCATCGTTTTTGTTCATTCAGAAGTTTCCCCGGTTGAACATCATCAATACCAATTGAGAACCCATGATTTCCTATCCATCTAGCACTGTAATCAACATGATGCTATAATGTCAGGGAGAGCAAAGTCCATAGAATTCATTTCTCCATCCATATCTAACCTTCTAGGACAAGCATAACACCAACTGAAGAACACCATATCAAATGGCATCGCTGTAACATTCTCAATCATGCAACATGTCATGTTTAAAGGCTGACTGGAAAGCTAAAAGGAAACACATGGAAAATATAAATCTGGAAAAGCATTAGTCAGCATGCACATGCACAAACATAATCCAGAAGATCCAAGTGTAGAGACTACAAATATGCTCCATATGGAGAATATACTAAAAGCAATAGTAAAGATTCAATATCGTAAATATCCCTCTGTAGAAATGTGTCATATTGGCATCAAATTGGAATTCCTCTTCTACTCATTAGTTAACAAAAGGCCAAGGCATTTGCATAATTGTTTTTAAAACCAAATGAGGGCTTGAACTCCTTGAGAAATTTTACCACGGCAAAGGTGCATAGAAAAATGCATCATGACATACTTTTTACAAGCAGAAGAAATAGTAACCATATCTCACATCAGAAGTTACAAAGAGTTTACTGTAAAAGATAAATTCTGTTGTACTTTCGTGTTTTATTTGCCATTGAAAAAGGACTTTTTGTCCTAAAGTATACAATCAAGTTTCGATCCCGGTAAAAATAGCGGAAGCAGTGAAAATTAAATATTCAATACACGTAAAGAATATTTATTTCTAGATGTCAATAAAGCCAACAAGCATGCAAAATAAAAACGAGTATAAATAATTATAAAAAGACACGATTTTTGCAGACGAAGGGAAAACTCGATACCCACGGTAATCGAGAAAAACCCTCCAGGCTTCAACAGCCAGGGAAGCAATGCACTATGAAAATCAACTCACAGACCGGGTGGTAACGACGCGCTAACGTAGCCAACTTACTCCCGTTTTGTGATCCCTACCAAAGAACTCCTTGGATTTGCCCGCGGCAACGGAACCGGACACCTTCCGGTCTTCACGTCAATCTTC
>JAOVVI020012374.1:0-12271 GCA_028571085.2 Nepenthes alata | reverse complement strand
CCTCTGGTCTTCTTATGGGCCGCGACCTGCTTCGTGGACCTGGGCCTGTCTTATGGGCCAGGACATGGGACCCAACACAAACTATTGTATCTTTATTCAAAGATTTTTAAAAATAAATTTATTATTCTCCTACTGTATGTGGATAATATGCTAATTGTTGGATAAAATACCTCTCGAATCACTGAATTGAACCAATTGCTTGGGAAATCCTTTGTCGTGAAAGATTTGGGGCCAGCGAAATAAATTATGGGTATAAGAATATTCTGCAAGCGTAAAGCATACAAATTATGGATGTCCTAAGAAAATTATGTTGAGAAGGTGCTAAAATATTTTAACATGGAGAAATTCAAATCCGTGAATACTCTATTGGCCAATCATTTTAAATTAAGCAACTGACAATAGCCTTCTACAGCAAATAAAAATGCAAGTATGAGAAGGTTAATACTCGGATCCCATTTGATTTATTTCGAATTTTTTTTGTTATTTAGGCTAAATAGATGTGTTGGAATTAATTATATTTGGTAAAATGTTAAAGTAGATTTGAGCAGCGAGCCAGCACCTGAGGCATGATCGAATTATGCCTGAGGTGCAAAATGCTAAAAAGGGGCACTCGAGGGCTGCCCAAGTGGTGTCTGAAGTGACAATTATTGAGAGCAAGTGCTTGAGGGGCACCTATAGCCACACTTGAGTACCGATTTGGGTATAAAGGGGGGCTACACCACTATTTGGCCATTCGCACAGGGAAAAAGGAAGAGAGGAGAGAGAGAGAGAGAGGAGAAGCAAGAGGAGAAATAAAGAAGAGAAGGGATATGTCAGAGTATTATTTTGCCATATCTGTTTGGTATAAAGTTAGAGTAAGTATCTTTTTACCCTATCCTTGGTTCATTCTTGTGTTTGATAAGTTTTATTTATATTTTGGAGATTTAATATTCATCGATGCTATTTTTATTTAGCTCATATGTTTCCTTTCGTGCATGCATGTATTTTACAGATCATTTGGGAGTTTTATTTCGGTTTCATAAGTATTTGAAGATTTCATTATTTATAAAAGAATGGATAAATATTTAAAATTATATATTTTATATATCAGTATATTTGTATTGAAAAGGTCATGAAATCTATATGGGCCGTGTATAAATACTCATGCGTCGCTGCCTGGGAATTGAGGTCGCTACCTTTTGAATACAATTTGATATGTGATTTGTGGTGCTACTCCTCACAGAAAAATTATGTGACTCCTTTTTCTGCCGAGAGGAAAATGCTTTCTTTGTAGATGACCCACCCCATTTGTAATATAATGAGCACTATTGTAAGTAAATTAAATAAAAAATTAATATATTCATACATCTTAATATATGTACTAAACTTGGGGGTTACATTCAAAATTACGGGTGGTAAAATATAATTAGTATATTCATTATCTATGGGAGATAGATTATATAGATGGCCCTATTTATGATCTAAATAGTGATTATTATGGTTTAAAATTACTGAGAGTACGTGTAACTCTTACTCAAATTAGTCTATTAGCCTTTGGTTCTTCGATTTTGACAAAGGACTTTTTATCCTAAAATGTACAATCAAGTTTTGACCCTCGTAAAAATAGTGAAAGTAGTAAAAATTAAATATTTAATACACGTAAAGAATATTTATTTCTAGATGCTAAAGATAAGGACGAGCATATAAAATATAATCGAGCATAAATAATGATAAAAAGTCATAATTTTTGGTGACGAAGGAAAAACTCGATATCCGCGGTAATTGAGAAAAACCCTCCGGGCTTTAACAGCCAGGGAAGCAATGCACTATGAAAATCAATTTACAGACCGGATGGTAACGATGCGCTAACCTAGCCGACTTACTCCCTTCTTGTGATCCCTACCAAGAAACTCCTTGGATTTACCCGCGATAACGGAACCGGATACCTTTCGGTCTTCATGTCAATCTTCCCTCTTGAGCCACTTGAATTAGTGAATATGATCGAGTCTCCTTTTTCAACGTACCGACGCCTCCAACTAAGGTAGAGAGATGGAAGTGTTTGAAAGGTAAAGAGAAAATATAGAGAAAACTAGTTAGAATATGAAGTTTAAGGTTGTAGCTTTTAGTTTTTTCAAAAGAAGTAAGATTAATGGAGTTTTAACACAATTCTTCTCAAGTGGGGCACGAAATTCACCTGCCAAGAATCCTAGGATTTCAAAATTAAGAGCCAAGTATTTATAGAGGTCGCAAAAATCGCATTTAAAAAGTTGACCGTTGCCATGGCGCTCGAGCGCAGAACCGGCGAGCAGCGAGCGGGCCCTTTCTTGATTTTGAGCTCGAGCGCGTGGCGAGCACGTGGCGAGCACACGGCGAGTGCAACGTTACTTGTTTTTGGGGTCGAGTGGGTAGAGAGTGCACAGAGAGCGCGGGGCTTCTGGATTTTGGGCTCGAGCGGTTGGAGAGCACACGGCAGGCGCGGTATCCCTGGAAATTGGAACGGACAGCAACGAATGAATGTTGATACAACACTTCGACAATGCATAACTCAACATCGATATAACATATATATATTGTCACGGAATGTGCCAATTATAAAAATAGCCCTAACAGATTTCATACATTTTTTGTATTTTTGTATGGATTTATATTTAGACTTCTATTTGAGCTTCGCAAGTTTGGCCATAAATGAGATTTAATTAGTCTCGTACATTTGGATATGTAATATGTTTCGGAACATGTTTTGATTTATATGATTTTGTTTTAATCTTATTCATTTGTATGTGATTTAGATCTGAATTTTATTTCGTTCAGTATACATTCGTGTGATATGATATAATTTGGATTATGTGATCTAATTTCGGATCATGGTTTGTTTTAAGCACATTCCGATGGGATTATATTTTGATTTGGATTATGATTTAAGTATGAGACTATTTTCATAACTTACGATTATGGATTTCCAGAGTTGTATCTTTTACCCATTTCAAATGTGTTTATGGACCATCATTTTAATTTCGGACTTTGTTATTTATTATATATATCATATGATACTTGTTAAATTTTACACTCATATTTTTATTTCTTATTCTTTCATATTAGCGAGTTTGGATACTTTGTTAGACTTTAGACGTGATCTAATTGTCATTCGTTTGTTTTGATGAGTCTTAGCTTCATTTTGGTTTGGGTTTGTATCATATGTATTTTGGACATTGGGTTTGCTTGAGCGTTGGCCCATGGTTAAGTTTTGAGAACAGTTGGGATAATATGTTATGTATTGGATATGTCTATGATTGATTTGCCACATTCCTTGCGGTATTTATGAAATAGGTCATATGTATTATATTGTTCAGACGGTTGTCCGATAAGGTCCTGTGATGAGTTTTAGATTTTATTTATTATTGTTATTATTATTAGATGATGAAATTTTATAATTCGTCTATTTATCACGTCCGAGTTTGGGATCTATTTGTTGTTGTATATTTTAATATTTTAATGTTATAAATTATTATTATTTAAACCTATTTTGGTCTGGGTTCGTGACAAGAGGAGTTTCCTACTCTTTAGTCATAGGCAGCTTAATGTATACTATGGTGTGTACAGGATGAATATTACTTATACTGTTAGAATAGTTAGTCGTTTTCTTTCTAATCTCGATAAGGATATTAGTCTGCAGTAAAATGGATATTGATGTATTTTTGAGAAATTTTTGAGCTGTGCTTGTGTTTCGGAAGAGACAATCTACATCCGATTGGGTATAATTATGTAGACATGGCAGGCGATATCGACTCTCAAAAGTCCACCTCTGAGTATTTAGCCATGTTCGCGGGAAGAGCTATCTCTTGGCAATCTAACTTGAAGAAGTGTATTACTTTCTTGATCATCAAAATAAAATTTATTACTATGACAGAGGCACGTAAGGAGATGTTGTGGATGAAGATGTTCATATAAAAACTCGATTTCAAATGAGAGCAATATATGTTACTTTGTGACAATTAAAACGTGATTCATTTTTGTAGAAACTTGTCATTTCATTCCAAATCAAAGTACACTGATGTGAAATATCATAGGATATGAAATGTTGTTGAATGGGAGTTATTGACACTTGATAATGTCAAGATTGAGGAGGATAGATTGGAAATTTCAAAGTGGTACAAAGGGGGAAGCTTAAAGTTTACTAAATGATTGGTAGGATGATGATTGCCCACCCATATCTTAGAAACTTAATACTTAGGTGATGTTCTCATAACCATGTATGTGTACGTGAATCTAATTGAATTTGAAAATATAAACTTAAGAATATTAGAAATTGAATACTAAGACGTATTTGTTGCCGAAGCATGACAGTGAACCGAATCATGCCAAAAACTTCCAATAGCGATACTCAGAAAAGTCAAACACTCCTTGGACGATGAAGGATGATTATAGTCTTATAATTGGACAGCCCATGCGTTAGGACTGTGGGGGGGACCGTCCATCGCCACACAAAGTCTGTCTGATCACGATCGAACGGTCCACACGTTAAATACGCGTAATATAATGTGGGCCATCCGATTTTAAATTTAATCGGACAGCCCACACGGGTTAAATCCATGTTATAACCTCAACGGTCCGATTTTAAATTTAAATCGGGCTGCTAAGATTAACTATCAGGATATAAGATCATGACCGTTCAATTTTAAATTTAATCCGATGGCTCATATGTGTTTAATATATGATATAACTTGTATCGTTCGATTTTAAATTTAAACGAGTGAGTGTGATTAAATATAATCGTACAAAATCTTGTCCGTTCGTTTTGTATCATCTAACTTTGACGGCTGAAAATGTAAGCGAAGAAACCCTAGATTTAAACGAAAGAGAAGAACCGCCGTCTCCCTGAAGTTTCATCGTCTGCTGTTCTCTCTTCTCTCCATTCTCTCTTGTCCGCTCCACTCTCTCTTCTCCTCTCCTCGCCAGAAATCTCAAGCGCAGTCCCATCAAAACCCTAGAAATTTGAAGCACAATTCCCGTCGAAAATAGCTACAGCTTATCAGCAAATCGCAAGGAGCTTTTGTCCCATTCTCGCTCTGCATCGTATCTGTTCTAAGGTGAGACAACCCATCTTCATGAATCTGTCCTTCCAACCATGCATCATAGTGACTTGATGTATTATTCGTATTCTAAACTATCAATTTCTTCGTCGTCTCGTTTTATTTGTCAGATTTAGGATTTTTTGTTATGTGCATGATATACTCAGATCTATTTCACAAAATAAAAAATATTTTTTATAAAAAATAAAAAAATTCACATCATAAAAAACATATTCAAAGAAAATAAGTTCTTCTCATCATATATTCTACCGTTTATCATGTATAAAAAAATATAAATTATTACTCTAATTAAATAAAAATAGCAGATATTTATAATTATTGAAGTGGTAATATTTTCGCCAGTAATATTTACAAACAATGCTGATATTTCTAGAACATGAAAATATTTATATACATAGTTAATTGGCCTTTAATGCATTGATTTTTTGGTTAGTGTTGTGGCTAGTAGGCGAGGACCTGAGTGGCAATGGTTGAGGCATTTCGTTTAGTATCCTATAGGCCTCGAAATGTCATCAACTGGTGCCCGATGGTGGTGTTGATTATAACAACAACCAACAATCAACAACAATGATCAATGTGTCGATTGTAGGTGAGCAACAAGTCGGGGTGAGGGGTGTTTGAGGCCACCATTGGGAACGGGTACCAGGTTTACTGATATCAAAGGCCGGTGACAACGATAGTGGCTTGAGCTATTGCTAGTTGATCAATGATCTTTGCTAACGGTGGGATGGGTCGAGATACCTATTATACGATGATTATATATGTATAGTGATAATAGAAGATAATCAATTCAATTATATTACATCAAGTGTGACAAAATGATAAAATAAAAATTAGAATTATAAAATTATTAAATTTTATAAAATCTTATAAAATTAAGGCCCATTTGAATTAGAAAATAAAAATTATAAAATTTTAATTATATTAAAAATTTTCAGAAAAAGGAATGCTAAATCGTGGTTATGAATCTGAGTTCTAAACACTAATTGGTCAGCAATTATATTTTCGTGGCACTGGTGTTTAATGATTTTCTACTTCTATGCGTTGCATTTCAATTCACTCTTTATGAATTTTTGTTATTTCATTTGCTTTTCTAAGTGTTCGCATAAGATGTTTTGTGTTTTTCATCTTTGGGCTATTACAATATCATATTAATGCATCGGTTGATGTTGAATGTTCCAAAACTGAATTTTATAGATAATGGATGATTACATACCATTAGTTGGTATGGAGTTTAACAATATAGGTGATGTGTGGGATTTTTGGAAGAATTATGGAAAAATAATGGGTTTCGGTGTATAAAATTTTTTTTTAAGAAAGTCAAAAATTGTTGAAATTGAAATTTGTAGGAAGTTTACTTGTATAAAAGAAGGTAAGAGAAGAGTAAACAAAAATAGTGAAAAAAATACACTAGAAAGGTAGGAAACCTGATGTAGATGTAAGGCGATGTTAGAAGTGGTGCTTATTAGAGAGAAAATGAAAGTTGTTTTTAAAACTTTAGTGTTGGAACACAATCATGAACTTGAACGACTTGAAATAAGACATTTTTTAAGATCACAAAGGAAAATATCAGTCTCACAGGGCTAACTTATTAAGATTGCTCATGATGCCGAATTGAGATTGTTGTGCCTGATTCCGTCCACCTGACGTCATCACACGTCAGCAGCGTACGGCGATCGGACTCAGGTAGATTACGGGGGAGTGAGCGTCAAGGGGGAGTGAGCGTCAAGGGGGAGTGAGCGTCAGGGGGATAAGAGAAGAAGAGATGAAACGCACAGATTTTTACGTGGAAAACCCTCCTTTGAAACGGGGGGAAAAACCACGAGGCTCAAGGCCTGGAAAAGACTTTCACTATCGATTGCTGTTGAGTACAAAGTGCAAAGTACAGAAAAATGTATTTATTTCTTCCTCTTTGAGCTTTTCTTTTTGATTTACTGGAGTAGCTAGAGTCTCGAGAAAATCGTCTCCTTCATCGTGCGTTGAAGCGGGTATTTATAAGGGAAGATCTAGCCGTTGGCTATTGATGCCTACTGGGAGGCTGGCCGCCTGCTCCTCTGACATGGCCATGCCGTGTCAGGCACGTTGGTGTGTACAGTAGGTTAACTGCTAGCGCCGATATTAGCCATGCTGTGTCAGGAATGTCAGCCTGTGACGTCAGTCTTGAGGTGACAAGGCGTGTTCTAGGGATTAGCACTGACTGCGGTGACGTGTTGTGGGATTTACGCGCTCCTTGGAAACTGTGAAGTGGCTGAGTTGGCATTCTCGGACGCCAGAGAAAGTCCTCGTCCTTTACTGACTTATTTTGGCGTTTGGCTGAGTCCGCGGACTATCAACCTCTCCTCTGTTCTCGGACTGCATAAGAAAGTTCTCGGTCGTCAACTGCGACGTTGCCTCGCTGGGAGGTCTCTTGGGATTCCTGCGGAATGTCCTCGGGCTGTGCTGGGGCTTCTCGGGTCAAGCACTCGTCACTTTTTAGGGTCTCCGGTTATTGGAACCCAACACTAGCCCCCCATGCCAAAGGGTTCGAGGCCCTCGACCGTTTGGTATATCCTTTCGACACCACCGTCCTTCAAGATGGGTTTTTCGGTGAGAGTCCGTCCGCGTGCGTACTGAGCGCCCGAGGAGTGACGACTCTTCTAGATGAGGGCTCAATTTTAAGCTTTGTCCGAGACCGTTTACGTCCTCGGAATTGCGGCCAACCAAAAATTTGATGCTGTGGTGTCCGAGAACTTTTCATGGTCCGAGAATTCGTAGCGCCGCCATTTTGGGCTTCTGCCAAGCATTGAATGCGAGACTGACGCGTTGTCAGTCGTCTTCGCAATGCAAGGCCATCATTTTTCTGAGGCGAATGGCTGGGCGACGCGTGGCCAGGGCGATGATGGCGCCTTTTGAATTTTCAAACCTACAAAAATGCTTTTCTTTCTTTGCAAAATCACTTGCGCCCGTTTTCATTTCGTCTTTCTCATTCTCTCGAAGCTCCCTTCTGCATTTTTCTGAGTTTTCACATTCCTCTTTCCATGGCTCCTGGCGTGAAGGATATTGCTTCTGCGCTGTCGATGGCGAAGCTTGACGAGATCCGGCGGCGATACACCATCCCTGACTCCATGGCGATGGTGGTTCCAGGGCTCGCTGAGAGGGCGTGCAGCCCCCCAGATGGCTTTGTCGCTGTTTATGAGGTCCACTTAAAGGGTGGACTTCGGTTCCCGGTCTCGGAGGAGTTTTACCAGATCATGGTGGCGCTTGGAGTGCCCTTCGCGAGGCTCCAGCCAAACGCGATTAGGTATCTGGTTTCTTTATGCATTTTCCTTCGATGCCACGAGAAGTTTTTGAACGCGCAAATGGTCAAGATTATGTTCAGATTTACGCATAATCTTGACTGGGTTACGATGACCCCTCGCCCAGAATTCTCGGTTATGTGCGGGGGGAATCCAGATTCCACCAAAAGGTGGAAGGATAAGTTTTTCTTTTTGGGCGTTGATGAGCATTGGAGCATTCCCAACGGATGGGGGAATGTGGCCAGCCATTACTGTTCTGATCCCTCGAGGGAGGAGAGGGAGGCCGTCCAAGGGCTTTTGGACCTGGTGACGGCAAACTTGGGGAGCTTCCACGAGAATAAACAGAACGTGTGGCTGTCGCCCGAGAACTTTGCTGAGGCTAAGTGGATATCCTCTGGTGGTGCCTCTGTTGCTGCTTTGCCCTCTGAGAAGAAAGGGAAAAAGTTGAAGAAAAAGAGCAAACCTTTAAGGATTAAGGAGCCGTCCGAGCGATCGAAGCGTCCTTCTAAATCCTCGCTGACCATTGTCCAGTCGTCCTCATCTGATGACGATGACCAAGTAATCGCTCCTGTGTTCAAGAGGTCGAGGACCCTAGCCGCTCCTTCCAGCCCAGTCTCCCGGATCATCAGAGACATTGTGGAGATCCCGGTCGTCCAGTCTCCCAGTGATGAGCCAGTTCCTGTTCCTGTTGAGTTCACTGGTGAGGTCTCCGACTGGTCTACCGATACGGCCGAGGATCTCATTGTTGAGGGCGCTCGAACTGATGGGGAAAGGAGTGCGGCGCCAACTTTAGTTGTTGATTCGGCGGAGGCCGAGGAGGTGGCAATCGTCGAGCAGGTCTCCACGGAGCCTGCTGAGCTCCCTTCCGTCATTGTCCAAGCTGACCAGGGCGAGGCCCGGGAGGAGCCTCATGGAGAGATTGGGGATGCCCCAGATCTCTGTGCTTCTGGGATGGCGGCACCTTTTACTGCTGTTGAGCCCCCAGCCTTTACTCCTCATGTTGGCGGCCCTTTTCCTGAGGCTTCTGTCGAGATTTCCACGGCGCCTGTCTGCGAGGCCCCGGCATCCGAGACCAGTGGGGAGGCCCTTATAAGCGGTGACTTCCTTGTTTCCCAGGTACTCTCACTTTCCCCTGAGTGTTCTGGCATCATGTTTTCCTCCTATCTGTTTTATCGGTCTTTCCCTTTTTGATGTAGCTTCAAGATGTGGCTAGGAAGATTAACGCAATAATTGGAGGAGTTGCCCAGGGTTTTATCCAGATGGAGGCCCTGAAGACTGCCACCGAGACGGCTCAAAGGGCAGAGACGGAGTTGGCTGAGCCTAGGAGAAAGATAGCCTCCTCGGAGGACACTGTGAAGCTCCAGCGGCTTCAGCAGTCGTAGCTTCAGGACAGGCTTTACCGCCTGGATGAGAGGATGAGGACGTCAATTCAGACCGCGGATCTTGGGCATTTACTTGAGAGCAAATAATGGGAGGGCGTCCACATGTGCCACCGAGTATTGCGACTAATTCATTCGCCGTTTCCTGCTACCATCCTTGATCCCCGGAACGCCAATGCTTTAACGGCGGAAGATTTATACGGTATTGCCGGGAGGCCATTTCCTAGCTCCTCTCAGCCAGGGCCGTCACGCGACCCTCTTTCTCCAGGTCCGTCAGGGCCTCCGGATTCGGCTGGGACTTCAGGGTCTCAGGAAGATCAGCCTCAGGAGGCTTGTGAATAAGGAGCCAAGCCCATGCTTTTTTAGAGAGATTTTTTTTGTACATTAACATATGCATTATTTGATGTATAAGACTTGAGCTTTTGAAGACGTCTTGGCTGTGTGTCCTTTCTTCATCATATTTTTGTTCAACTTTGACCTCTCAGGGGTGCCCAGATAAAACCAAGTTTTTGAATTCGACCTCGTAGGCCGCTCGGACGGAACCGAGTTTTTTTGAATTCGACCTCTTGGGCCGCTCGGACGAAACCGAGCTTTTGAATTCGACCTCTTGGGCCGCTCGGACGGAACCGAGTTTTTGAATTCGACCTCTTGGGCCGCTCGGGCGGAACTGAGTTTCTGAATTCGACCTCTTGGGCCGCTCGGACAAACCGAGTTTTTGAATTCGACCTCTTGGGCTGCTCGGATGAAACTGAGTTTTTGAATTCGACCTCTTGGGCCGCTCGGATGGAACCGTGTTTTTGAATATGGCCTCTAGGGCTGCTCGGACGGAACCGAGTTTTAGAATACGACCTCTTGGGCCGCTCGGACGTAACCGAATTTTAGAATACGACCTCTTTGTCCGCTCGGACGTAACCGAGTTTTAGAATACGACCTCTTGGGCCGCTCGAACGTAACCGAGTTTTAGAATACGACCTATTGGGCCTCTCGAACGTAACCGAGTTTTAGAATATGACCTCTTGGGCCGCTCGGACGTAACCAAGTTTTAGAATATGACATCTTGGGCCGCTCGGATGTAATCGAGTTTTAGAATACGACCTCTTAGGCCGCTCGGATGGAACCGAGTTTTAGAATATGACCTCTTTGGCCGCTCGGATGTACCCGAGTTTTAGAATACGACCTCTTGGGCCGCTCGGACGTAACCGAGTTTTAGAATATGACCTCTTGAGCCGCTCGGACGTAACCGAGTTTTTTGAATTCGTTGTTGATCAGGGAGTCTTAGAATAATTTTTGATGGATGCAACGAATGAGCGCTTTATTGATGGGTACGTGTTACACCGTGTAGCCTCCAGGGCCTTTTTGAACCATCACGGTACACTAGTCCGTAAGCTCCAGTCTTGGCGGTCCTCTTGCTGCTCCCTTGGGTCTTCCGACAATTATCTCCAGTGCTAGCCTTGCCGGCATCGGCGCAATTAAGAACGAGTCAGGCACGTTCCGAGCCCATCGCGGCCTTGCCTTTGGAGCGGCGTGACCGACCGCGTCCTGCTGCTCCGGGGCCATGCTCGGGTCATGACAGGAAACGGTCAAGATAGCCTTCCATCGCTAGCCGCTCGATCTCGGCCTGAAGCTTCCTACAGTCCTCGGTGTCGTGGCCGTGACATCAGTGGTAGTGGAAGTATTCTCATTGGTCGCCCCCTTCTGGATTCTTCGGGGCCTTGGGCCATCTCAGGAATTCTTCCTCTCTGATCTACCTCAGGATGTTGGTGAGGGATTTAGTGAGGACAGGTGGGCCGGTTGGCCCTTCGCTTCCAAGGATCGTCCGTTCGGGCTCATTTTGCCTGTATGGTCCCTGGGTCTTCATTCGGGCGCTCGCCCTTCTTTTTCCTCCCCTGCTCTCGTGCACATGGGGTCTTCTCGTCCTTTCGGCTAGCTCGCCTCGTCGATTTTGTGTCCGAAGATCGTCTTCCAGAGCCTCTTGAGCCCTTTCTTCATCGGGGCCTGGCTCATACACTTCTTCTTGTTGAGGTAGTCCCTCAACTCGCCAGGAGCTTGAGTAGCCTGCTGCCCCTGTGGCACTGGCGGATATGAGCTTTCAGGGTGTCTTCCTTTGGACTGCTTGTTCACCCTTTCGCGGAGGGTACGAATGGCTCTTGAAAGGCTGTCCACTTTTTATACTAGCTTTCGCACGCTAGTATCGGGACCGTCACTCCTCCTGTCGCCTAACAGGAGACACCTATCGAAGTGCCCCTCCTGTAAGGTGGACGTACTGTCCCACCTGCTCGTCATCTTCGGATTGCTGGTGGTGGTGTAAAAATTATTGAGACGTAGTCTGATGTTGTCTGGGAGGGTGAGAAGCTGACTTTTAGTTCTCTTCCCACAGACGGCGCCAATGTTGCGTTTTAGAATTTCGGCCTCCGTTCGTCGATGACGTCAGGCAGTCGGAACCCTTCGCAACATAAGAGATTGTGAGTGGGTTATTGGTGAGTGTTAAGGACGAGAGAAGAAGAGATGAAGCACACAGATTTTTACGTGGAAAACCCTCCTTTGAAAC
>JAOVVI020012373.1:0-12272 GCA_028571085.2 Nepenthes alata | reverse complement strand
ATATTTTCTCTTTTTACATTTCTTTTATTCCAAAAATTAAATTGATATTTGGACAACAGTACGAGCGCACTTCGGGCACCACTTCACAATTTTGATTATTCTTTAAAATTTTATAATATTTAATTAATTTCCAACACACCCATATTACACAAAAAATAATAAATAATCCTAATTAAATCAGATAAAAATTTAAGATATTATATTTTTCTCCACTTATATAAATTTCATCCTCAAAATTTGACAAACCTCAAAATTTGATGAACCTCAAAATTCAGCAATTGGAGAGAAATCCTTGCAGAATTCCTTCTTTATGTTCCTATGTCACATCCTGATCATATGACTTATCCTAATAGGCCTCATCATAAGACAATTATCAATACACAGGAGATTTCATGACAATCCACAATATTTAATGGCAACCCATATTATATTGGCTATTCTCCAACTTAATTCGAAACTTCAAACAAACTAATGAACTCCTACTTCAGTTTATCCTAAGTCTCGAAAATAATCATTCACTTGGATCTTTAATCTCATTCTAAGATCTCTGGGCCATGGGCCCACATGCTACTGCTGAGCTACTCTAATTGACCATTCACTTACACACTAAAATTAACTTGTAAGTCTCATCCATTGGTTCATATTTGATACCTAGGTACGCAACTACTATAGACCTAAAAAATCCCAAGGATGACAATATTTCTAAGGCAAAACCCATAATCCTCAAATTACAACAAACATAGGAAACATGATTAAAGAAATAGTCCTAAAAATTTTGATGCAGCCTCAATTACCATCGAAATATCAAAATTTAAACATTTAGCAACTTATCATCCCGTTGGCATATTGACAAGTCAACTTATTCATCCCAATCGAATCATCCAATTTCACAATAAATGGACCAATCTCGTAGCTAATCTACTCTTATCCAACACCCAAAGTCTTTACTATTCTAACAACCCCGAGCAAAACCATAAAAATTTCTCTTCTCATAATTTCATAACCGTACTACTCCGATATTGAAACCTATTTGCAGTTTACCCTTCACCTTTCTAATGAAGCATCAAAAACATCTTAATCCTAATGACTCCCAACATCAAATCATCAATACTAATGCTCGTCTTCCTTAAAGGATATTGAGATTCTTCACACTCTTAAAGCAGATTTACCCGCTTTCTCTATCGCATAATCGACTCCTCCTTATGACACAAATGTTCAGATCCTTAGAATCGTTAGACACTATCAATGTTCCAAAAGCAGCATCTATAATTTTTTAAAGTAGAG
Organism: Nepenthes alata; assembly: GCA_028571085.2. Classification (NCBI taxonomy): domain Eukaryota; kingdom Viridiplantae; phylum Streptophyta; class Magnoliopsida; order Caryophyllales; family Nepenthaceae; genus Nepenthes; species Nepenthes alata. The sequence goes on along the minus strand of JAOVVI020012373.1, from coordinate 10,988 downwards.
ACCTCAATTACTAACTCCAAACCACGGGTGGAGTAAGTCTGATCATAGACCTCTTCCCTACTTAATCTAAGGGCATCTATCCACATAAAATTACAGGAAAACCTAATCTTAGATTTTTCTTAAAAGCATCACATTCTATTATAATTTACTAGATCCACCAAGGATTAACCCCAAAGACATGATCAACAATTTAACCTTCATTCCTCGAAAACTATCTTCATGTATCTCATCCCAAAAAATACCAAATGCTTCTAAGCCAAACACCCCAAGGACGTTGCAAAATCCCAAGGAACACTTCCGCGACATCAATCAGCCTCTCCCAAATGAGCCAGCGCTCCAATCTTTACAGTACCACATTCATGCTATCAAAGAGACCATATGTCTGACATAACATCTTCCTTAATCCACTCACCTTCTTTCTTAGTTGAGCACCCGGCTAGCGGCTTCCTAATCCATGATACCATCCTCAAACAAAGTTCATACATTCCCATGATACTATGAATTTTCTCGATAATGTGGCTAAAAGATCCACTCTATTAAATCTATTGGATTACCAACAAACCTTCAAACCCAAACGGTATTACTAAAATTTGTAACAACCTAATCCTTATCCCGAATGCTTCCACGAGCATAATTCTCAATTATCCACAATCAACAACGCTATGGATACATATCGATATTAGAAATCATCAAGCCCTTACAATAAATCAAATAACTTACCTATTTATTCGTTGTGCTCTCTTATCAAATCATTATTCTCCTGGCGACCTAATTTTTAAAAATTTACAGGTAACCTCATCGATTTATCTGATCTACCTCAAATATTCTAGAGGATCCCACGGCAACACCTAACCGATGGTTCCTCAGTTTTGTATGAAATCTTTAAAGATTGGTGTTGATTTTGACTTAATCTCAATTTATCAATTAAAAGATCAATCATCGATAAAAGATCAATCATCTAATCTTCCTTCCAAAACATCCTCAAATATTCACAAGACCAAAATTTCTCAATGACCACAAAATGACCTTTAGATGTGGTCCCACATACTAAATGGACTGGGCACAAATCCTCATTAAATAATTTGCAGGTAAGATGATACTAATTTTTTGATACCTCGATCAATTCGAACTCATACTCAAAATCTCATAACCCAATTGTAGGATGTATTATCCATACAAACCCAATTGTATGATGTATTATCCATACAAATCCAATTCACACTGGTATGGCAGCTCGCCAACTAAATTACCACCAAATTAAACCAAAACTCAATACCTCAAAATAATCAATTCAATCTAACTAATTATATCTACAGACCTGAAAAAATATCATAGACCTCAATACCGCTAGTATCAAGCCTAGATCCTTAAATAAACAAATAAACTTAAAAATCACAAATAAAAATTATACATATTTGGAATCACAAATGATACATGTGCTATAATATCAAAATTTAGGAATCTCACATTCCATCACGGTGAACAACCCCCAACACCTTGAGCCATCATTGCAAAACCCAACCCAAAGCATTGGACTTCTTCACTATCTAACCAGGATACGGACAATCCTCAATCTAATGACCGAGCTGTCTATGACTTAAAAGCATGCTCCCAAAATCTCTTCGAGAAGATATTTATCCATAAATTATCTACAAACATATACCACATGTATCTTTATCCTCCTGGACACTGAGTCACCACAACTTGTTAATCAAATCTATCTTTTAATTCTAGCTTAATTCTATCTTAAGCCATTAAAATTAGGATAACTAGAACTATTTAGTCTAGTTTAAACATCCAACATCTTCACCTACTTATTTAATCTTTCTTATTCTATCCTAAGTTTTTACATAATAATTCGATCAAACATAAGACATATCTTCTCTGATACGATTTGTAATGTACCGTATTTCTAATAAAAAATTTGATAGATTTTTAGCTATAATACGGATGTCGACCAAATACAAAACATGTGATTATCATTTACAACACAACATACAAATCCACAATACATAGCACAGGATCCAAAAGTCAAAAAACCACACGTGGCACAAATGTCATAACTTCAATATGACGTCGGCTCAAAATAGATGCAACTAGGTACCCAACTATCCATAACAAAATCCGCGGAAGCATAAACATTCATTAACACAGCGAAAACTATACCGCGGTTAAATCCTCATCATCATCACATGCATACATCTAGGAACAAAACCAATTAGAAATATAAAATATTCTATCAGAGGACACATATCTTCATTGCTAAGTCCACAAGGTCATCTTCAACATCCTCGAGTCTAGCAGTCTAAAATCCTCTACCTTGCCCCATCGGTGCAACTCATGCTCATCTGGAGGAAGGAAAAATAGTAATGGTGAACCAAAAGTTCAGCAAGATATATATATATCAAATGACATGCAAAACTTCATATTCAAAGACATAATAATGCACATATGGCTCAGAAAGAATGATTTCATGATTTGTTCCATATTTCTTTAGATTATTTCCTTTGTCATTTTCTTAATTATCAATTCATGTCGAGAACTTATTTCGTTAAGGGACCGGAGCCACTAGGCCTTATTGACTAAAGGAGCGGTCGGTCAGAGTTTGGATTGTATTCACTCTACGCAATCTAAGGATAATGTCCTCCTATTCAAGACCCAGAGGGGGCCGTCTACATATATACCCTATAGACGGGGCTAATTAGCCACAAGAGGTACCATTGCAGACAATGCCTTCCATTAGAGTATATTAAGGCTCGCCAATGAATATCACGAACTATAATATGCAGCCAGGATAGTCCTTGAGTTTTCACTGTAATATTAATGGCATGCCAAAATATGTTATCAATTGAATGATCATCAGTCTAAGTTCTTAGTTTCTTATTTCTTTAGAAAATTCTGCTCTTAAGTATATAATTCTTTGTTCCTATTCTGTTGGAGAATATTTCATAAGCCAATCAGTTCTTTGTTCTAGAGAAAGGTTTGTCAATTCATCGCTTAATTAAACTTATTCAAATTTATATTTTCATATTCCTCACGAGCTTGATTCCTCACGTGTTTATAGTTCATGTGTAATTTTCTTTGGAGTTTGGGAGGATTAAGAATTCCTTTTCATTTTATACCAAATAGAATTATAAGGCTTCCGATCAATAAATTCTTTTGTAAATGGTTCATGTCATGGTTTTGGAGCATATTAAATTAATATATTTATAATATATGCATAAATTATGATTAATTCGGATAAAGCCCAAAGGGGGGTGCGAGTTAGGGTTCTGTGTCTGAAAACCGATCAAAACTATAAAATTAGGCATAAAATTCACGTATCTGTATGAAAACAAAAGATGAGAGTATGCGTACACTTGCTTTAACCTATACCCTACAAATCAAAAGAAAGGATGGTTCGAAATAATCAAACGGCACGTTTCTCTCTCATATCGTGCCTTTCTCTCTCTACCAAATTTCTTTATCTCTCCTACTCCACTGCCTCCAGTGCCGCTAGGTTTTGCATGCACCACCTCCAATCACCACAGACCACTCGCACATCGCCGCTACCACCAACACTATTCTCGGATGTCGATGCCAATCCCGCGCACTGCCTCTCTCTCTCCTATGCGGGCTTGCCTCGCTTGCGCCCGCCATTGCCCTAGACGCCTCGTACAGCCGTCAATGGCCTTCCCAACATCATCTCCTCGCCATCGACGCTGTTGTTGCTGCTCTACCATCTCTCTCCTCTGTGCCATTTTCTCTCTCTATGTGGCCCTCGTCGCACACTGTCGCCAACAACCCATGCATGGCCTCCCCTGTGAGTCGCTACCGACTAACTTGCAACCACCAACAGCCACCCACATAGCACCGCTCTCGCCGCACATCACTGTCATTCTCTCTCCTCCGTGTGCCGCCTGTCTCCCTAATTTTCTCCTGATTCACCCAATTTCTCCCAAAATCGGTACATACAATCCCAAAATTAACATCCACAAATAGAATAGAATGATTTACTTACCTCAAATTCACCCATCTTCTCCAACAATGGCGGCGGCTCCTCCTTCGGCTCGAGACTTCTCCTTCCTCTCACACCATCGTATAAAATGGAGGTTGAATCATAGAGAGGCTTCGCTGGGCTTCTATTTCTAACGCCGATTTGATCTGACAACGATGGCCAGTGGCCTCCCGTGCCACCTTCTTCCTTGCAAAACCCTCCTCTCTCTCCTCTTTCTCTCTTCCCGATCCCTCATTCTCTATTTTCTTTATATATATATTATTGTTACTATATATATATATATATATATTCTCTTTTTACATTTCTTTTATTCCAAAACCTAAATCGTTACTTGAACAACAGTACGGGCGTGCTTCGGGCACCACTTCACAATTTTGATCTTTCTTTAAAATCTCATAATATTTAATTAATTTTTATCACACCCATATTACCTAAAAGATAATTAATAATCCCAATTAAATCAGATAAATATTTAGGATATTACAGATAGGCTGCTTTCTTATGTATTTCTCCCTTCCCCTTTCCCTGTCACTATTATTTTATTATACATTTGCCACTGAAGGCTGTACAACTTGTAAAGAGAAGGTTAACGAGAAAATATGTAACTGTTTATGTGAACAATTCCTCCATTCCTTTTGTTATTGTGCACATCTTGTCATTGCTATTATTATTATTGTTATTATTTTGTGATCCAAAATGTTGAGGAGTTGTGGGTCCTGGTCGTGTGGCTTGGCATATAGAACGGCCATAGTCTCGGAGTGGGAATGGTCAAGTCAAAGAAAATGGAGAGATAGTTCAACAGCTTTGTTGACCAACCCATTGGGATCCAGAGAGTAGGACGGAGTCGGAATGGCAGTTGACCAGCATCATTGACCAAATTGTTAGAATTTAGAGAACAGGGGAGAGCCAAAATGGCAGTTGACCAACTTTGTTGACCAAATTATTGAAATTCGGGGAACAAGGCGGAGTCAAAATGTTAGTTAACCTGCTTTGTTGACCAATCGCTGGAATCCAGAGAGCAAGGTGGAGCCGAAATGGTAGTTGATTAGCTTTGTTGACCAAATTGCTAGAATCCAGTGAACGGGGCAGAACCGAAATGTTAGTTGACAGGCTTCGTTGACCAACTCTAGAATCCGGAGGATAACCGGATGGTCTTAATGTATTATTTTATTTCACCATCGGCTGGGCACTTGATGAGTTGCTAAGCCGCGTGGGGACTCATATTTCTCTGCTGGGACCCGTTGTTTTTGTCAGGTGTCGTTGTTGAGGACGGTCGTAGTCTTGGCAATAAATGTGACGGGCAATTTGACTTGACCGTGTATTTTTTGGATTCAACACGTGTCTGGCATAATTGTCGCGCCTTTTCGAGGCGGTGGTTCAGTTTGGCAGCAAAGACGATTATAAAGTTCAAATTTCGTTCTCGCATCCTTTTTTTGCATCCCTTTGAATTTGTTCTCCTGCCCCTTTGTCTGCTTGCTTCCATGGTGCCCATTGTCAATGTGACGCGCTCCATGCTCAGTTCCAGTGACATTAGAGCCCTCTATGTGCAATACAATGTTCCACCTTTCATCATTTTTCTCATTCAGGGAAAGCACAATAAGGCTTACTCTCCACTGGAGGGATACATCACCGTGTACAATGCCCATTGGCGGAGTGGGCTTCGTCTCCCTGTTCCTAAGGCACTGCTCATCATTTTTCATGCCCTGGGCATCCCCCATCGAAAGGCTTCACATGAATGTGGTGCACTACCTCCATTCGCACTGCATATTTCTCTGCCACAATTTGAGGATGCTAACTGTGGAGGTGATGTGGGTCATTTTTCGGTTTACATAAAGTGGAAACTGGATCTCACTCTCCCCCAGGGAGCTATGCATCAACCAAGTTATCTATGAGTCTGTAAAGAATTGGAAGGACCAGTTCTTTTTCGTATGGGTTTCTGACGATTGGCCCCTATCATAAGGGATTGGGGTAACATGCCTGAGGTCCTCACTGGGAGGCCCTCATGAGAGGAGATGGAGGCGATCGAGCCTCTGTTGGAATTGGTTTGGGAGCATCAGATGATATCAAGAGGGGCCACTTGGTGTCCCGTAAGGAGATCAGGGGAGCTCCTTGGGGTCCATGCTCGCTGGACCAGAAGGCAAAGGCTCCACCCCAGCGCCATCCCAACCTAAGAGGAAAGTTAGGGCTCTTTTTATTGGAGATCCTCCTGGCAGTCGTTCTCGGAAGCGGGTTACACCAGCTTCGCCTTCTTCCTCATCCTCCTCCTCCACTGATTTTTGCATGGTCGGACACCTGGTGGGCATTGGTGAGAAGTCCTTGGTTGAGAGTCCCATCAATCTTTTAAATTTGGGCATTGTAGAAGTCGCCGCAGGGGAACCTATCATTGAGCTGCCACTGTCAGGTATATCGGGTCACCGACCGTGCCGATGGAGGGAGAGCTAACAGGGCCAATTGTCGGAGAGCTAGCAGGGTCAGTCGTTGAGCAACAGATAGAGCCAGTTGCTGGAGAGCTTGTGCGATTAGTTGTAGCACTGCTGGCAGAGCCGGTGGATGCTGGTGACGTCAGTTTCTTTGCCACCTTGCTCCCTGTGGCGACAGGCATTTGGATGTTGCCTCAGTGGAGGTCCATGTGGAGGAAGCTCATGCCGCGAATGAAATGGCAGCCACGACGAAGATGATCCTAGAGGCTACCATGCCTAGCCCTCTAACTGGCCCATCACAGGACCTCCCACATTAGAGCTCTAAGGTGCTCGATTTGATCGAGAAGAAGAAGCGCAGATTCCTCACAGTATTTCTTCAAAGGAGACTTCCCATTTCCTTTCTAATTTGCCGGCGTGGTTTGAGTTTTCTTTTCTTTCTATTTTTTGGAATTGCAGGACCATAAGATTGTTGGCACTGCGATGAAAGGCTTGCGTCAGCGGGGAAAGATGATTGATATAAGCAAGAGGAGGAAATTCTACGATTAAGGGAGCTCTTGAGCCAATTGAGTTCTGCTGCTGCTCAGACCCAACAAGATCGTGAGGTGGCTGTCGTCCTCAGGGTAGAGTTGGCTGAGTTAAAAGAGAGGTTGAGTGGGCTGGAGACTCAGGCCATCAACGCTGAGAAACTGGTCAATAAACTCTGAGTAAAGAATGCCAGACTTGAAGGTGAGTTGACTACCTGTCTGCGTCCAGAGGAGGTGAGCCAAATGCTGAATGCTAGGCTTTGGGAGGGCATTCACTACTGCAGATGGATTGTCACCATGGTGGTCCCAAATTTTTCGGTTGGCTTCTATGACCCAATGAATCGTGCGACTCTAGAGCACGGCCATTTGATTGACTTTTCCCGAGGAGGGGATCCCTCCTTGCGTCCTCCTAGAAGCCCCCTACCTTAGTCAGAACATTTTTGTATTTTTTGAATTTTGTTTCTCCTCTCTTGTATCAATCGTTTGTACAACAACACTTATTAATGAAAAGCAATTCATTTCATAAATGTGTCGATTTCTCTACTTGTGTGTTGGTTTCATTGCTCCGTGCTAGCCGGCCGGTAAGGCATGCTTACTCATGTACCTGAGACCCATGTTGCGTTTGGGTCGTCATATGGTAGTGCTGGTCGCGACTTTGTCATTGACCATCACAGGCTAACGGCACGCAGCTGTCATTATGGTGCTTCAGGCACATCCAATCAGGTAAGGACATGCGTCGCTTCGCACAAAAGTGACGTGACTCTTTGATTTTCTATCACGACATCATTTACGACAGGAGTCTTGCCTATTTGAGAGTGGCGTCTCTAACATTCTGCTCGACGCTTGCCCTTACAGTTCCTCTGCTTTCATCATAGTTGACGAAGACATGATTGATCTTCCAAATTTGTTTGGTTTGGGATGAGAGGTGTTGTCATCTCCTTCGCCAAAACCTTCCTCCGAAGAGGGGAGCAACGACAGGATGATGCAGAGGGAGAATGACGATGAGGACTCTGTTGCTAGGGTCACCGTCGAGGAGTGGTAGCACCAGGGCCTCCCACGACTCGTACCCCAGGGCATCTTGAAGGCGGCTCCATGCCCTGAGTCTTTGGTTCCTCTTGCCATGTATGTATGTCTCATTTCATAGCCACACAGATGCCTATTGGTTTCCCCCCTTTGCAAACTCCTTTCTCTCCTACCTGCTTGTGAGGTTGCCTCATAGGTTGGACAATTTTCTGTCTTCCCAAGAGACGAGCTTGCTCGTACGATACAGGCTTAGACTGAGCATGTGGCAAAGGAGATGGAGCGCCACGTAAACGTTGTAGTGGGAGAAGCCCTATAAAGTCGAGCGTGAGCTAACTACCTCGACCAAGCCTTGGTGGAGTCTGACGCCAGGCTGTAGGAAATTTCTGGAGCTCACACCGAGGCAATGGAGAGGATTGTGGTGCTTCAAAGTGAACTGAGGACAAGGCTTTTCCTTAAGGAGGTGGCTTCTGTATGACCATAGCACGTATGGCAGTTCATCTACCCATAAGCCCCCTATAACCTCCAACTTGGTCTTCAGACCGTGTAAAATTGTCCAATTAGTGACTTCCACTTGCTCATTTTCCTAGAATAACGCCACCGAAGTATGGACCAATCTAATGCCCAAACTAGTGCAATACTTGGTGAAATATTTTTAAAAAAAATTGGGTTCCATTGTCAGTCAAAATGAACTTGAGAATGCCAAATTTGCTTACTATACTCTGGCGAACGAATCCCATGGCGTTATGCTCAATGATCTTGGCTAGTGGGGCAGTTTTAATCCATTTAGTAAAATAGTATATGCTCATGATGATGAATTTTCATTGGCTAGTTACAATGAAAAATGGATCAAAAATATCGAGCTCCCATTACACGAACAGCCAAGGTGCCTAGAGGGCTCTCAACTCCGTGGGCGGTTGGTGGTGGAGATTGCTATGAAACTAGCAATTCTCACACCTCTTTACAAATTCCAAGGCACCCTTCTTCATCATTGGCTAGTAATATCTTTGAGGTCAGGTGATGGTAGGATTTATTCCACCAAAAATACTCTGACGCTCAAATTAGTAAACAGCTTTTTAAGAATAAGAAGGTGAATATAGAGAATGCAAAGATGAATGTCGGGCATGGGATTTGAGAATGATGGTGGGAGATGCACTCATGAAGAGAATGGCTTTGGTCATGGATGCTTGTGGTAAGCGGTTTCTCCAAGTTTTGAGCTCGTAGGGAATTAGTAGCTTAGTCAGGAAGGTGGATTCCATTTCTTCTATGGGGATATCGTGCACAATGACCATTAGGGCGTCCTCTGCGGATCGTACGCTGATTAGCGAGCCTTCCTTTTGGGATGTGCTCTAATTCTGGGAGATTTTCGTTAAGGAAGAGGTTGCCATTCTTGGAGGTGCGAAGAATTAGGGCAAACGATCGTTGAGGCTTAGAAAGGCGCGCGTAGGTTGATTTCGATTTGGGCTGTGTTTATCTTGGGCTGCGTCCGGCCTACTTGTTGTGCTTTTTCGGTCAATATTAGCATTGACTACCTTAGGGATAAATGGGCCGCTATCGATTCTGGGCTGCTTACCCATTTTGGGCAGACCCATTACTGACGTCCCCATCATATTCGAATGTGTGGAGTTTTAATATTTTGATATTGTATTTGCATGCCTAATTTTGAAGAGTTGAAGGAGAAAAGTATTATTATTATATATTGGATAAGTATTAAAAATAATTACATAATGAAAGGTTTTCAAAGAATAAGTATTGGAGACTTGAGGATTGGCATATAATAGATGTATAAGTCACACATGAGTGTGTTTAAGGCGGAAATCACCATGTCTAATATGCTCGTAACTATGCTCATGCATTAGTTTGATTTTTTTATGTTGCGCTTTTGTGTAGAAGAGGTATTCAATCATAGATTGAATAGTACAGGTCATGCTTATGCATGGGTTGAGGTGCATATGTGCATGCAAATGCATCTAACTGGCATACATTGTCAAAATTGAGTTTACATTTTATTTTAATTACATTAATTAAATTGAGATAATTATAATTAATATCAAAGAATAAAAAAAATTAAATCAAAAGTTAATTTTGGATTCGGTTAGTGTGAGTTGATAGATGACTAACAGACACCCGGCACGCGCCCATATGTGTTTTGGGTAGGATGATCACGCTTGATTGTCACCCAAGCGGAGTTAGAGTATACTTTTTTTGTGTACTTACGCTCAATACATACTTAAGGGACGCTCGAACCTACCAATGCTAAATACTAGTGCCTAACACGCTCGATATGGCACTCGTGCACCACTATGATTGACCATGGTGCCCAATAAATGCTCATACATCAAGTCTACTATATAAGTCAAGTTTGATTGATTTTTTAATCATTTTTTATCAACTTTTGAGAGAATCAGAAGAGAGACAAAGAGAGATAAAATGCTAGAGAAGCCAAATTTAAGTGGATCAAAGTAAAATTTTGATAATTTAAAATTAAGGTAACTACATTCTAAATTTTTTTTCCTTTAATGCTGATATTTCTCCATTCTATTAAGCATTTATTGTTTTAAATTCTTATATATGGCATATTTTGGTAGCTAAAATGTTATAACTTACATACATGGACTCTCACATTTATTCTTCACAATTTTTGTGAAAATCATATTATCGGTTCATGTATATTAGTTTGTCAAGTTATTTTTTCTATAAAAATATTTATACATGTGTTGAATATTTAATTTAATACCTCTATATGTTGTGAATTTGATATATAATATTCCAATATATTCTAAATCTTTAAATATATGCTTGTATATTCTGAAATTTTAGTATTCTTTTCTTGAATGCCTAAAATTGAAAAGAAGTAATAAATTTCAGCAAACTACGTATTATTTCTATAATTTTTAAATTATGCAATCACTAAATGTCTAAAAGTTTATAACACTACTCTTATATGCTTTAAAATATCACAATTAAGTTCCTTTAAAAAATTTTATGCATTGAAAGACATTAAAAATTATAAAAAAAAAAACTCTA
>JAOVVI020012372.1:0-12272 GCA_028571085.2 Nepenthes alata | reverse complement strand
GGAGAGGCTGAGGACGTCCGTGTAGATTTAGGAGATTATGCTATTATTGGACAGCAAGTACTGGGAGGGCCTTCACATGTGCCACCGAGTGCTGTGATTGATCCATTCGTGGTTTCCTGCATCCGTACTTGATCCTAGGAACGCCACTGCCTTACGCTCAGAAGACTTGTATGGCATTGCTGGGAGGCCTTTCCCCGAACCCTCTCGGGCAGAAGCTCAAGGCAAACCTTCTACACTCGGGAAGCCTGGTCTGACGGACCAGGCAGGGCCTTCTGGTGCTCAGGAGGTTCGCGGACAAGGGAGCCAAGAGGGGCTCTTGTGAAATATTGTCTCTTTTCTTTCTTCTCTTTTTACATTGTACAGGAACCTTGTTTTATGAATAAAACTTACGCTTTCTGAGTTGAAGCTTTGGGCTTTTTGCCCGGTTTGTACGAGTGTTTGTTCTTTCTATAATGCGCTGCTAAGTAACTTGTCCTTAGCTTTAAGCGTGTGCCTTTAAGGATTATATTGCCTTCTGACCTCTGGGGCCGCTCGGATATAACTGAGTTTTTAGAATACGACCTCTGAGACCGTTCGGATAGGACCGAGTTTTTAGAATACGACCTCTGGGGCCGCTCGGATTGGACCGAGTTTTTAGAATACGACTTTTGGGGACGCTCGGATAGGACTGAGTTTTTAGAATACGACCTCTGGGGCCCGATCGGATAGGACCAAATTTTTAAAATAAGACATCTGTGGACACTCAGATAGGACCGAGTTTTTAGAATTTGAGGAAGGCTTGCACTCTCTTCGACTTTAGGAGTAGTCTTGATCTTAATGAGGGAACATGAGGATGCATAACGATGGGCATATTGAAGGGACCCTTTCATTCTTGTAGACGTGTTACATTGAGTGGCTTCTAAGGCCATCTTAATCATTCACGTTACATCAGTGCCCTGAGTCCTAGATGATGCATGTCCGAGTGCTGGCGTCTCCCTTGCTCTTCGTTGCCTCCTTGGAGGTCGTGGCCATTCGGCAGCCCCCCAGTCAATGGTCAGGTGTGCTCCATGCTCATGATGGCCTTGCCTTTTGAATGGCTCGACTCACCACATTCTGCTATTCCGGGAGCCTGCCCGAGTCTAGGCAAAAAATGGCCGAGATGGCCTTCTATTACCAGCCTTTTGACCTCTACCCGTAGTATCCTACAATCCTCGGTGTCATGGCCACGACTGCGGTGGTAATGGTAGTACTCCCTTTGGTCACCTCCATCTAGGTTTTTCAACGCCTTAGGCCATCTCAAGAACTCCTCGTCTTGGATATACCTTAGGATGCTGGTGAGTGACTCGCTCAGGATAGGTGGGTCTGATGGCTCGTTTCCTCCAAGTACAATCCGTTCGGGGTTGTATCGCCTGGACGGCCCTTGGGACTTCAGCTGGTTGCCAGCCTTTCTTTTTCCTTTCCTCGTTCTCGGGTTAGGATCTCTTCTACCTTCCGGCTTATTTGCTTAGCCAGACTTGGCTCCGAAGACCGTCTTCCAGAGCCTTTTGAGCTCTCTCTTTGTCGGGGACTGGGTCATGGCATTCTTTTTGTTGAGGTAATCCCTTAGCTCGTAAGAAGTTTGCGCAACTTCTTGCTCCTCCTGGGATGCTGCTGTCCCCGAATTTTCGGGGGATGTTCCCCAGGACTGCTCGTCCACCTTCGCGCAGAGAGTTTGGACTGCTCTCGAGAGATTGTCCACCTTCTCCACCAGTTTCTGTACGTAGGCACTAGGACGGCCATTTGTCGTACTATTTGATGGGAGGCACCTATTGAAAGGTGCCATTTCCGAGTTGACGTGCTGGCATGGGTTTGCTTGTTCACCATTTTGGTGTGCTGGTTGTTCTGTGGTGGCAAGAAGCAATGAGCTTTTTGTCACGGCTTCCCACTGACAACACCAATGATGCGTTCCAGATTTTGGAATCCCATGGAAACACAAATACTTGAGGATGGAAAGATGTAGAGGGGGAAAGAAGAACACCGATTCACTTGAAAAACCTCCCCTTTGAACGAGAGAAAAAAATCACGAGTCTCAGGGCCTTTAAAATGCTTCACTATGGGTGAAAGTGTTACAAAATATAAGTTTTTGGGAGTATCTTCCCTTTTCTCTTCTTAGTCTCCCTCTGTAAAAAGCTCTCTCCAATCTGGGAAAACGCCCCCTCTTTGTTGCCTGAAAGGGGGTATTTATAGGGCAAAAATTATACCGTTGGAAAAGTTCACGTGGCACTGGCATGTCAGGGGCGCCTGCCACCGGTCCTGCTGGTGCGGCGTGTCAAGGACACCTGTCATCAGCAGGATGGATGCAGTGCCTGTCCTGTGAATATGGCATGTCAAGGATGCTAGTTTTGCGTATCCAGCGTGTCAGGAGCCATTTGGACTTTTCATGATGGTGTGTGCTTCTTGGTCGCAGATAACCATCTGAGTTGATATGCTCGGTCATTTTGGCTTATTGGTAATAGTAAAGTTGCTTAGCTAGCGCTCGCGGCCGTATGTGAAATAGTCATCATCTTTAGGCGGCGTGTCTTGTCCGTTTGTGAGTACGCGGACTCATTGAGGGAGATAGCTCTCGGATGCCAAATGTCCCATTAATGATTGAAAGATCTTTGGTCCCTTGTTGCGAGTCCTCGAGTCTTTACTGACCTCTCGGATTAATCTGGGGTCTGAAGGAATGTTTGATGTCCCTGGACTTCTTACGTTGAAATAGAATCTCAATCATTTTAAGCATTCTCGGCCTCTGGGGCCTCTTAGGCCTCTGGGTCTCTTGGTCCGTATTTTATGGGCCCTAATATTGGGACCCAACACATCCTAATTCAATATACTTTATACTTTTCATGTTTAGATTTTATTATTATTTCTATCATACTACATTGAAATTAATATTGTCAACCAATCACATAAAAATTCAACTTTCTCCTCGTTACATCCCGGGATATATCATGGGAACTGCAATTTTGGGTGCAAGCTTGAATCAAACAAGGTTGAAGTACGATATATGTTCCGATCATCAAATAAATACTATCCAACAAAAAAGTGATTTAAATAAATAACTACATTGAAATTAATTCAATATACTTTATACTTTTCATGTTTAGATTTTATTATTATTTCTTTCATACTACATAGAAATTAATATTGTCAACCAATCACATAAAAACCCAACTTTCTCCTCGTTACATCCTGGGATATATCATGGGAACCGCAATTTTGGGTGTAAGCTTGAATCAAACAAGGTTGAAGTACGATATATGTTCCAATCCTAAAATGAATATTATCCAACAAAAAAGTGCTTTAAATAAATAACTACTTACCTTTCAAAATATTAAAAAAATCAATCAGAAATATTAGAGAGAAACATATAAACAATTGAATATGAGGTTGTAAATTTCTTGATAATTGATTTACAAAAGCATACCTTCCATAGTGTGATAATACAAAGTATATACGAAAAGTAATAAATATAGATAATATTTAAAATTATATATATTTATACATAGTGTGATAAATATATATTTTAATATATAATATTAAAATTATAAAAATATAATATTACATTATATTTGACATCTTATTATATTTGACCAATTTGAGTTTAAAAACTAAATCCTAAAATCTTCATTTTGAGTGAGACTTGGTTAAAATGTCAGTAGTTTGTTTAGCTTGTGGAATGTATAAAAATGTGTACTGCCTTAGTGAATATGTTGATGAATAAGATGATAATCCTTTTAAATATATTTGGTAAATTCATAAAATACATCATTATAAGCAAATTGTATGATATTTTGATTGTTATAAAGTAAGATGACTATACTAGAATGTGAAACTCCCATGTCTTCAAGTAACTATTGTAACCAAAAGAGTTAGGCTGTTATATAAGTCAATGCATAATATTCTATTTCAATACTTAAAAGGTTTATAATAGATTGCTTTTTTACTCAGCCATGACATAAGAAATGTATGTAAGAAGATATTGTCTAGTGATAGAATGTTGATCAGTGGGATTATCAACCCAATCGGCATAGGAAAAACACGTAATAGTAGAGCTGACTGAAGTCTATAAAATAATATTCCTTTAATATATCAAAAAATATAGAGCACAACTGAATAGTGGTTAAATCTTTGTATAACCATAAATTGGCTAACAACTGGAACCACATAAGCAGTGTTAGGGTGGATAATAATAAGATAAACAAGACCTTCCACCAGTTGCAGATAATTTTTTGTGTCAAGAAATGAGGTGCCATTAGAAGAAGTAAGTTTAACATTTAACTCTAAGAAAATAGGAGCAGTTTTGTTATCAGTATAACAATGCAAGTGGGCAAATTTGATACCTACTTTACTTAAAAAGGATAATGTCCATCAGGATAGAAGGTTACTTCAATCCCAATAAAGTAAGATTATCAAGACCTTTCATCTCAAATTATTTATATAGAAAGGTTTTAGCGGTCTGAAAACTATCACGATCATTTATAATAATGATCATATTATTAGCATAAAGTAAAAGAAAAATAGTGCCAGATGGAGTCATACAATTGAAAAGAGTTGAATCATGAGTAATTAATATAAAACCTATAAAATACCTAATTCCTATATGATTTAATTTGGTACTATTTATTATTTTTGGTCTATTGGATGTATCAGAATAATTATATATTATAAAAGTTTAAAAACAATTGGAGCAGCAAACTGGTGCTTGAGCTGCGCTCGAGTGGGGCCAAAGTGTAAAAAGTCGTGGGCTGGTACTCAAGGGAAGCCCAAGGCAATGCTCGAGCACCGAATGTCATTGAGTTGACGCTCGAGCGCCGATTTGGGTATATAAGCACTACAGTGTCACTGTTCATCATTTCACGTAGGAGAAGGAAGAGAAGAGAGAGAAGAGTGAGAGGAGGGAGGAAGAAGAGAAGTGTTAGACTAGAGTATCGTTTTATCAAATCTATTTAGTAAGAGGTCGAGGTAAGTATCCTTATAATCTATCTTTGATCTGTTTTTGTATCTGATAAATTTTTTTTTACATTTTGAAGGTTTAATATATATGCATGCTATTTTATTTATCCTATTTATTTTTTTCATGTCTGCATGTTATTTTTACCGATTATTTGGAGATTTTATTTGAGATTTATAAATATTTGAAGGTTTTGTGTTTTTTATGAAAAAATGGATAATATTTGAGATAATATATTGTGTATCAATATATTTATACAAAAAATGTTAAAAAACCCTACATGGGTTGTACGTTGGTATACTTCTATCGCTGCCTATAATTTAGGATCTCTACCTTTATGATATGATTCGACATGTGACCCTCTCCTAATAGGGAGAATTTTTTGGCCCCCTTTTTCATCGGTAGGAAAACATTTTGTTATATAGATGATCATCCTCATTTGTATTTTAAAAAAACCATAGTAAGTAAATTAAACGAAACTAATATATTCGAATATCCTAAAATATCAAATTTGACTTGATGATTACACCCAACACTACGAGTAAAAAATATCGTGAACTTGTTCTTTATCTATAGGAGACCGCATATAAATAGCTCTATCAATGGGTCTAAATAGTAGTTGATATGGTTTAAGATTATCGAGAATATATGTAACACTTTCTAAAGTTGATCTCTTAGTCTTTGGTTTTTCAATTTTGTGCATATTTTGTATTTGAAATGTTTTCTACTGGGATTTATATTTGGACTTTGTTTGACAATCATAGGTTTGACCACAGATGGGATTTGGTCAGTATCGTATATTTGGATATGTGATTTCATTTTGGAACATGTTTCGTTCTCGTGTGATTTCATTCTAGACTTTGTTTCGTTCATATGTGATTTTGATCCGAATTTTATTTCATTCAATATATATTCCGTGTGGACTATGATATGATTTTGATTCGGATTACGTTTCATTCAGAGTATGTCCCAATGAGACTATGTTTTGATATGGATTATACTTTGAGTTTGAGACTACCTTTGATTTTGATATCGGGTTTTTAGATTTGTGACTTTTACACATTTTGAATGTATTTATTGCCCCTCTAACTGATTTTGGATGTATATGTATTATCTTTTATATTTATTGATACTTGCTAAACTTTGTACTCATAGTTTTGCTTATTATCCCTTCAAATTAGTAGGTTTGGACACATTATAAGAGCTTGGACGTGATTAGATTGTCATTCATCTATTTTGGCGAGCTTAATTTCTTTTTTGATTGGACTTGTATCAGATGTATATTGGGTATTAAGTTTCGCTGAATGTAGGCCCTCAATTATATATTGAGAATAGTTGAATTATTCAGTCATTGGGTTATGTTATTATTGCAGGTCATATTTTTATTTTATTCAGATGATTATCCTATAAGATCCAGTATGAGTTATTATAATTATGATTATCATATTGGATCATGTGGATGTTATTTTGTTATACCCGAGTTTGAAATTAGTTGATTATTATTGTATTATTTTAAAATTTTATATTTACGATTTATAATTGTTTAGACTTATTTTGATTTGAGTTCATGACAGTTATGGTATCAGATAGGAGTCATGAGGAGAGGTATTTTTGGTCAATTCTTGGGAAGATAATTGATTGAATATTTCACATGATAGGTGATTTTATGGCAAATAGTAGAAATTTGGGTTATAGAGGATCGGGTTATAACTGGGAGAATATTATTTGGCTATGATTTGTTGCATAAGTGACATAATGGACTGTATGATCCAGTGGCAAGATGAGGATTTAGCTGCTATGAGGAGGATAGTTGATCAGGGATAAGATAGAATGCTCTTTGACCGATTTAAAAGTGAGCATGTCCTAGAGTTCATGGGAGAATTTGATTCGACAAAGGCTCAGAATTAAATTCAAAGGATGGAGAAGGTATTTTAGGTAATTGGTTGCTTGAATGAAGATAAAGTCAAGTTTTTCGCTTATAATTTGGAGGGTGAGGCAAGCCAATGGTAGGCTACTCAACGCTGGATTTTGGAAATGGAGAATGAAGAGATTTCATGAGATGCTTTTGTGAAGCCATTTCTAGAAAAGTTATTTCCATCTAGCATCCAAAAAGTTAAAGAGAATAAGTTTATTCGGCTGAAGTAAGGCAATAAGACCGTGATGGAGTATGATTTAAAATTTATGGAGTTATCCCATTTTACTCCCCATGTGGTGGTGGACAAGACCAGGAGAGCTCAAAAGTTTTTGTAAGGGCTTTAGGAATCTATTAGAAAGCAACTTATACCCCTTCGACTACGAGCCTACAGTGAAGCACTTAATCAGGCTTTATTGATTGAGTAAGGGCAGTTGCGGAAGAAGTATTTTGAGAGAAAATTTAAAGGTTGAGGCCAGAGTTCAAGGGTCGGAGGCTCCCATTTGAGGCCCAAAGGTTAAGACAAAGGAAAATCGAACAGGGTGAAGTCTTCTCCACCGAATCCATAATTTACAAGATTGGTATGTGAGTTTTGTGGGCGAAACCATGCCGGGAGGGTGTGTTATCACCATAGTGGAGCTTATTTCAATTGTGGTCAGATGGTCACTAGGCGATGAATTGTCCAACTTCTCCAAAGCGTCAAAATAGGAGGATAGCGGCTCTCGGTAGAGCTTTTGTAGCGACGACACGAGATGCTAGAACAAATCGATCGGTTGTGAAAGGTAATATATAGATTTTTGATTCCTTGGCACATATTTTGATTAACCCGGAGTTTATGCATTTTTTTGTGGCTCTAGATTTGTTTGTAATTTATGTGTACCTTCTCAATTTCTGAAATATGCATTAATGGTGTCTATTCTGGGGGTAAATCTTTGTTGGTTGATGTTATGTATCCTTGGTATCTGATTTGGTTCAGTGGATATGAATTATTAACGAACTTGATTTTGCGATATGCCAGATTTTGATATCATTTTGGAGATGGATTGGTTGGTGTGCTATCACGTTAGTGTAGATTAGTTTAACAAAACTATTTTATTTGTATCCTGGATTATGAATCTTTTAAGTTTCAATGAAGAGTCGAAATGGAGATGATGGGACTGATTTTGACTTTGCATGGGAGTCATTTGATAAAAGATGGGTGCCAAACTTATTTGGCATATGTGACCACATTTGAGAGTCATACCGTGGCTATTGAGGATATTCCTATTATATGTGAATACGAGGATATTTTTTCAAAGAATTTACATGGATTACTTCCTGATTGAGAGATTGAGTTTACTATTGATATTGTGTCAGGATCTATACTAATTTTGAGGGCTCCTTAGAGGATGGCCCCATTCAAGTTAAAAGAGTTGAAACAATAATAGTAATATTTATTAGGAAAGGGATTTATTTAGCCGAGTATTTCACTGTGGGGTGCTCTAGTACTCTTTGTGAAGAAGAATGATTGGTCGATGCGGTTGTGTGTAGATTATTGAGAATTTAATAAAATCACGATAAAAATAAATATCATCTCCTGAGAATAGATAGTTTGTTTGATCAACTATAAAGAGCACGAATCTTCTGTAAGATCAATCTGTGTTCGGGTTACCATCATTTGAGAATTAAATGGAAGGATGTACCCAAGACTGCCTTCAGGATAAGGTACGGCCACTATAAATTTTTTGTGATACTTTTTAGGTTCATAAACGCGCTGACTTCTTTTATAGATCTTATTAATTGAATTTTTTAACCGTATTTGGATCAATTTATGATGGTATTTGTCAATAATATTCTGATCTATTTAAAAATCAAACTTTTATAGCCCATTTGAGGATGGTGCTACAGACTTTGAGAGAAAGATAACTATTTACAAAGTTAACAAAATGCAAGTTTTGGTTAGAGGAAGTATCATTCTTGGGACATATCATTTTTGAAGGAGGTGCGTCTACACATCCGAAGAAGATTGAAGCAATGGCTAATTCGGATAGGCCGGCTAATGTCACAGACGTGCGGAGTTTCTTAGGTCTAGCCAATTGTTATTGGTGATTTGTTAAAAAATTTTCAACGATTACGGTGCCACTAATACATTTGACGCAAAAGCGAACAATCTTTATTTGGAATAATAATTGTGAGAAGAGTTTTCAGAAATTAAAAATAGATTTTCTTCGCGCCGATTTTGTCAATCTCTGATTGATTAGGAGGCTTTGTTATATATTGTGATATTTTTAAGAAAGGTTTGCGTTGTGTGTTGATATAACATGGTCGGATGATTACCTACGAGTCAAGGCAGTTAAAAATCTATAAACAAAATTTCCCCACCCTTGATTTGGAGTTGGTGGGCGTGATTTTTGCATTAAATATTTATAGGCATTATTTGTATGGAGTAAAGTTTATGGTATATTCAAATTATAAGAGTTTAAAATATCTATTTTTACAAAAGGAATTGAATATGCGGCAACATAGGTAGATAGATATGGTTAATAATTATAATTTTAAAATTCAATATCAGTGAGGTAAGACAAATGTAGTTACCAATACTTTGAGTGGAAAGTATTCAGGTTTTATGGTTCATTTGATGATTAAGAAGTAGTAAATATTTGATGGAATGAAGAGTTACACTATTTAGTTGTACTCCTAAAGGTCAAGGATAATATTGTCATATCTCTAAGTACGGCCTATGGTTTTAGAGAAGATCAAGGAGATTCATATGAGCGACTCATACTTGATGGAAGTTCTTGGAAATTTAGGTAATGAGTCGTGTGTGAATTTTAATATGCAGACAGATGGGATTCTTTGCTTCAAGGATAGAATTTGGCTTCCAAACATTGAGGAGTTGAAGGAAGAAATTTTGAATTAGGCCCATAGATTAAAGTATATAATTTATCCCAAAATGAATAAGATGTATTAGGATATGAAGAAGGATTTCCGGTGGTGGAACATGAGAAGGGAGATTGCAGTATTTGTAACAACATGTATTGTATGTCAACAAGTGAAAGTTGAATATAAGAACCCTCCAGAATTTTTGGCACACTCTGTCGACTTCCAATTGAAAATGAGAGTACATCATGATGGATTTTATTTCAGGCTTGCGTAGGAAAACAAAAAATTGGGATGTCATTTGGGTAATTGCAGGCTAACTGATGAAATCAACTCATTTTCTATCAGTAAAAATAACATATTCAAGAGATAAGTTAGCCCATCTGTACATCAATAAGATTGTGAGCTTACATGGTATTCCATCTTCGATAGTTTTTTTATTTTGATTCGAGATTTGTGTCAAAATTATGAAAACGTTTGCATAAGGAGTTGGGTACCAAGTTAAAATTTAGTACGGTGTTTCATCTGCAGACAAACGATCAATTAGAGATGATCATCTAGATTTTAAAGGATTAGTTTTGGAGATGAAGAATTGGGACAATTATTTGCCTCTAGCAGAATTCACTTACAATAACAATTATTAATCGAGTATTGGGATGGCCCCTTTTGAGGCATTATATGGATGGAGACATAAATCTCCTATCAATTGGAAAGAGATTGGTGATCGTAGGCTTTTGGGCCCTGATATTTTCAGGGCACTTCAAATAAGATTAAAATTATTCAAGATTCATAGAGTGTTGCGCAAAGTCATCAAAAAAGTTATACCGACAAAAGAAGATCTGATTTGAGGTTTGAAGTGGACGATTATGTATTTTTAAGGTGTCTCCTAGAAAAGGAATCTCGATATTTGAAGTGAAAGGTAAATTGAAGCCGATGTTCATTGAGCCATTTGAGGTTTTACAACGAATCGGAGAGGTGGCCTATAGATTGGCTTTACCACTGAGTTTGGTGGATTATCACGATATATTCCATGTTCCTATGTTAAGAATGTATGTTTATAATTCCTCGCATGTGATTGAGTTCAAACTGTTGTAGATTGACGTGAATTTGACTTATACTGAGGTTTTGATTTAGATTTGGAACAGAAAGAATCAAGTGTTAAAAAATAAAACAATTCAATTAGTTAATTTGCTTTGAAGGAATTATTCAATCAAGGAAGTGACTTGGAAATGTTAGGAAAAAGTTTGGAAGAAATACCCCTACTTGGTTGAATTTTGAGACACGAAAATTTCGATAATGAAATTTGTATAATGAGGGAAAGGTTATAATAATCAATTTCTATTTGATTTAATTTGATATTATATGTTATTTTAGATATATTGGATGTATCAAAATAATTTTATATTGTAAAATTTTGAAGAAAATCGAATTAATAGGCCGGTACTTGAGGTACACCCGAGTGGTGCCCGAGCATAGAAAACCATAGGTTGGCACTCGAGCACTAATTTGCGTATATAAACACTGCATTGCCACTATTCATCTTTTTTGCACAGGAGAAAGAAGAGAGGAGAGAGGAAGAAGAGAAGTGGTAGATTTGAATCCTTTTTGTCAAATCTACTTGGTAGGAGGTTGAGATAAGTACTCTTATAACCTATCTTTGGTCTATTTTTGAACCTGAAAAATTTTATTTATGTTTTAGAAGTTCAATATACATGCATATTATTTTTACATATTGTTTGGGAGCATGCATGCACATTATTTTTACCGATCGTTTGGGAGTTTTATTCGGGATTTATAAATATTTGAAGGTTTCATGTTTTTTTATGAAAAATTTTGGTAATATTTGAAATAATATATTTATGTATTAATATATTTATATAAAAAATGTCAAAAAAACCTGCATGGGCCATGCATTGGTATACATGTATTGCTACCTATGGCTCGGGATCTCTACTTGTGATATGATTCGATATGTGACATTCTTCTAACAGGGAGAGCTTTGTAATCCTCTCCTGACAAGGAGAGCTTTATGACTCCTTTTTTAGTTGGTAGGAAAAGGTTTTATTATGTAGATGACCATTCTCATTTGTGTTTTAATGAGAATATCGTAAGCAAATTGAACAAAGCTAATATATTTAGACATCCTAAAATATTAAATTTGATTTAAGGATTGTACCCAACGCTGCAAGTGGCAAAATATCATGAGCATATTCCTTGTTTATTGAAGAGCATATAAAGACAACCCTTCCTCAAATTGGTTTATTGGTCTTTGGTTCTCCGATTTTATACATATTTTATATTTGATATGTTTTTTGTATGTATTTTATTTGGATTTCGTTTAAGAATCACAGGTTTTCCCACAAATGGGATTTGGTTAATCTCGTATATTTGAATATCCAATTTTGTTCTAAAACATATTTCGTTAATATGTGATTTTGTTCAAGACTTTGCTTCGTTCGTATGTGATTTCGATCCAAACTTTTGTTCAGTATATATTCCGTATGGGCTATAATATGATTTAGATTATATAATTTTACTCCGAATCGC